>VZTI01005189.1:177638-206052 GCA_013397865.1 Struthidea cinerea
GGGAGTTGTAAAGGAAAAAAAAAAAAAAAAAAAAAAAAAAAGAGACAGTAACATATTTTGTGAATCTTCTAAAAAATCCTCTAGAACTCAGGCAGCTGCTTTCTCTCCCAAATCTCTTTGGACAAATGACATATATATAATATACTTAAGCAGACATGTGTGATTTTTTGAGAGTCTAACATAATGTTTTATGTTATCTAATGGAAAAACCGTGAAGTAATCTAGTATTTTGATCTAATGCGAACTTTTGCATTTAAGAGTATATTAAAAAAATTCAACAAAACCCAACACAATTTTATATTTAAACCTTCACAGTCCTTCTGCACTCTTAACATGGTCACTTTCAAAACCTTTTCACTTCCAAAACTTTTTTTTTTTTGTTTCTCTGTGGACCATCTTCACAGACAAGCATGAAATTTTGTTCTACACCATCACTTTCTTCCTCATCAGAAATGCTGAATATGAGAAAACTCTGACCCTTAACGTCCATGAGAAATCATGGAGGAAAGCTGAAATCCGTATGTTTCAGCCTCATAAGTTTAACCAGTGGACAGGATTTAGTCCTTGGAGGAACGCACTGGACCTCAGGCTTTATACACTGGAAGCAGTGACTAAACTACAGGGGAGGAAATACCAAAGAGACAGTAAAGTGATGGTTATTAAGCTTAGACTGGCTTTGTTGCTCTCTCTGAAAGAACAATCACTTACAAATACTAAAGGTGTTTTTAATACCTTAAAGTGACATATGAAAATTCTACCTTTAGAAGTCAAAACTGTATTTTGAATAAGAACATCATAAGATTTTACAAAGAAGAGCCCCTCTACTTCAATAGCACTAGAATAGCTGAAATATTTCATTCGGGCTTCAGATCCTGCTATGCTACTACAACAGTCTTGGCAAGCTTTTTGTAATGACCTTGTAGTAAAGGTGGAATATGACAGGTTTTATTTCTACACGTCTCAGGAGTGAAAGCTTATAACCATAAATAAATGCTCTTCCAAACTACTGATTTATGGAGTTTCCCTAGGCTCTATATTGGATTCACACTTTCAACATCTATACACTTCCACTTGTTCGCAATTTTTGCCATAATATGTTGCAGACTGTCATTCTTGCAGATGACACCCTGAGTTATCTATTCCTCAATAAAAAAAGAAAAAAAAAACAACAGCAAAGCTAACGCCTGACTGATGTCAATAACTGAATAGCTGAGAACTGCGTAAATATAATGCAAATAAGATAAGTAGTAGTGTTTGGGTCTCCTTCATGTACATTTATTTCATCCTTCTCCTTACATGGACAGCTGCTCTGCTAATGATTTGATTCTATGATAATTTTCCGAATGAGAAATATGCTTGGCTAATTACATGTACTGAAGAAAGGACTTAAACTGGTAGGTTTAGACCCTGTACGTCTTTCAATTTTGTTGACAAGTTCTGGCCAACACAATTTCTCCTAGTTTGTACGGTTTTCAGTCAAAGCCATAGAATGAATGAAACCTATTCTTTATCTATAGATTTACAAATACACTTATGTAGAACACGCACAATAAACATTATCATATGCTGCAATAAAATCAAAGGGATGTCTGGGTAGAACAAGACCAATGATGAAGATCTGGTTAAGCCCTGAGAAAAAAATTGATTCCCAACAAAAAGATAACATGAGTAATTGCACAGCTATCCAGGCAATAATAGAGTATATTGGTACAACATTTCTTCACACGATCCCTCCTGACTTAAGCTTCAAATAAGCTGATACCAATTTCATTGACATAATGAGAACAAACAAAATAAATCAAGTGAATAAAGTCCAGAGTGATCTTTGCCTCCTGGATAAGATGCTTTTAGACAGTGCATCAACTGCTATGATGATTTATATTACAGACTGAGATGTATGCCTTAAGTAGCATTGTTAAAGCTAAATTTAATCTTATGTTTCTGAAGGAGAAGCAGTCTCCTCCTTTAAAAGTGAGGCAGAAACAATATACCTCTGCATTTGTAGAAGAAATGACTAAAATAAAACATTGCTTTTCCATGGTACTCAAAAATAAACAGTTTCTTTGGGGTACAGATGCAATACAAGTCAAGAAAAAGACACAACTCAAAAATCCCCTGGATATCCAACAGGCTACAAAAAATAGTCCTGTTATATCCAGCTTGTGAGGCAAGTGAAATAGAGTTCAAGGTACTTACAGAACTTAAAACTGTAATGCTAAAAGAGAAAAAGAGTTTGAAGGTATCTCCCATCAAAAGGTCATCCCCTAGAACCACCAGAATCACAGCTTTTATGACAGTTTTTGAGAGAAAATAGAGCATTGTGTGGGTACTACAGCAGTACTTTGCTATGAGAAGCAGTGGCACTATGATATAAGTGGTACTTCCCCTGAGAAAAAAAATTAAAAATAGAGCTTCACCCTCAGCTAAAATGGGGGAAAGAAGCATGGCAGAAATAGCTACCAACCCAACGCATTTTCATATAGATTGGATAGTAGGAATCCTGCAACATTAAAGAAGTCACATCTTTCCCTCGGCAAGAAGTCTCTTCTTGAGGACTTAGGAATCTTCTTGGAAATGTCACCATTTCTAACCTGTGGGCCACAGGAGTCTTGTGAACAGGAAGGAATGTTGTACTTCTCAACCAGCAGATGATAACAGATCTTTCTGGAGGGCTTGCTTTCCCCTCCTGCAATGGAAGTTGCCCTTTATATTTTTTTCTTTATAAGAAGTTGCCATTGCCATCCTCAGTATTCCCAACCAAAAAAAAAAAAAAAAAAAAAAAAAAAAANNNAAAAAAAAAAAGGTAACAACAACAAAAAGTGCCATCAAACAAACAAAAAACCAACAAACCCCACAACCAAATTTATCAGAAATTCCAATTTACACTTTGAAGGGTTAAAAGCCAATTGCCTAGCTACAGGAGGTTTGGGACAGCTCTGCCAACAACTTTTTCATAGCAGATGACACAGAATGTATCAAAGTGAAAATGAGGAGCACAGAACTCCATTCCTCAACTAATTACATTTGAATGAAGACACTCGGCCCTCTCTTCCACTTGTTGGCTGAAAACTGACATGGCTGGAAACAATGTTAACTGCTGCCAGAAGATAGCTGCAAAAACATTGTCCCAAAATTGTCACAACAGCCCTTCTTAAGAGGTCACGTAGTCTTCAATGAGGTGCTCTGCTAGAGGAAACGTTCATTTATAGAGATCGAATTAAAGAAATCTCAGCTTGTGCACTAAGAAATGGTCCTTAAAATATACATGCATTGAAAAAAACCTCCGATAGTCTTGAGATTTTCAGGTGGCATCTTCAGTTTCTGCTTTATCAAATTAAATACCATAAATGACCATTTTCATGTTTCATTTTGCCCCCTATCCTTTTAAATCCTTCTGAACTAAGACTTCTTGGAAACGTCCCAAGTATTCTCTCCACAAGTATCCTGTGGCAGCATCTGCCCAAGGTAGTCCAAAGGAAGATCTGCCCTCCAACGCAAAACCCAAGTATTTACCCTCTCTGGAGACCACAAAAAACTTCATGCAGCTTCTTCTAGGCAATCAAAAGTCTAAGCAAGAAAACCATGGTAAAATCAAGCAATCATAGTGCAAATCTATCCTGGAGCTGTGAAATCCTTGAGATACTTCAATTTGACTGGAAGGCTCTGAGCAAACAGATTTAAGTGGGTTTTACTTACGCGGTAGCTCAGTCCAAATGACCTGCAGACCAGATGACCTTTCAACCTGAATTGATTCTAAGTGCCACAAAGCAAGGATAAAGTAGAGAGTTCAACAGCTGCTCTACAGCACTTAATACAAGCAGTCTTCAACAAAGCCTGAGAAAATACTTGAGGAAATAGCATTGAATGCAATGTTTGAGAGCAAAGGCTCTGGTGTTCAGCTTACAGACAATCCCACAAGGAGGGGGAGGGAAGTGGAAACCAGCAGGAGTTTTCCCATGCTAACAATGCACAAACAAAAGACAGGTGATCCCACAGAATATCACTTAATAACAGGCTCTGGAACCCTCAGATCTTAGGGCAGGCATGAGGTGAACCGTGCCTTGCTGAAAACGGCAGCACGAATTCCAAACTTTCAGAAAGGAAAGATGAAGATCCGTACATAAGAGCAAAGACATAAAGGAGTGCTGGATTTCATATTATAAGGGCCAAACAAGAAACTCCTCCTGAGAATTCTCTCCGTTGTGAATTGATGTTTCCAGTGCCATATTAGAGAACTGTTTGCCAGTTAAGTGTTAGACTTGAAAAGGAGGAACAGACCTTCTTTACTGCTTAGACAGAGCAATAAGAAAAGCAGTAAGGCATCATCTACTTCATGTCTTCCACCACAGGAGATTTTAAAATAGGTCCTAAGCTTTTGGTAAAAGACAGAGCTATTGCAGGGCTGAATTCCTTGTGGATACTGGGTACTTTCACCACAGGGCTGTTCAGCTCCAAAGGAAAAGCTGAGGACTTCTTGAAGGCACTGTGCAGCTGAGCGAGAGATCTCCAAAGATAACACAGATCACAGTGTCAAACCTAGTTCAGTATATATAGTTTCAGCTGTGCATTCAATATGCATGTGCACTTCTGAAATAAGGGTGTGTTAATGCTCACAGATGAGTGGGGCCCATGAGTAATTCTGACTCATCCTACAATTCCTGTGCCTCCAGGGCAGTTTCTGTTTGAATGGCAATATATGGGCGTATCAAGTCATCACTGAATACTGATGAGACTATGTTTATTGGTGCTGAAAAGTCACTTCTGTGGACGTGTTTTGGTTTGGGCATTTTTCAGTAATTATGAAGGTCTTAAAGCTTTGACCGCTGTTACGCAGCATCACAGCTGAATACATAACAGTACAGAAAGGACTAAAGCAAATTTCAAAGCATGCATAGGCAAATATATGACTCTGACTTTATCCCCTCATTCATGTCACCCGATGCATGCAAAGTTTCTGAGAAAAAGATCTCACAAAAAGCCATGCAAGGGTTTAAAAAAAAAAAAAAACCAAAACAAAAAACCTGAGCTGTATTTGAATTTTTGGTTTAACTACTCTAATACATAAACACCCTCAGTTGGCTGTGTTTTCTTTGATTATTGCTGTTGTTCTACAACCTCAAGCTAAGCAATGTAAAGAACTGAACTTTGCAAACATTGTGAATCGTAACTTCCAAAATACGTGTAAACTAGCATAGATTTTTTGCCTTAAAATCTGATATTTAATTATCAGACAACTCAAATTTATCTACCAGAAATAATATAAAAACTATATTAAAATAAATATTTTCATGATTTTCTACGAAAATATACGTTCATGGATATAAATGCATATGCATATATAAACATGTACACATCAATTTATGTGTATCTGTAAGTCAAAATACACCCCTCAGGTTACATTTGCTACATCCCTGCTTTGTTGAAATTCAGGAAGTGGTTTACAGCACTGCTGACCTTACATGATTCGTTCTGAAAGGTTTACTTCTTTGTCACACTGATTTGTGGCGATCACCTTGCTGCTCTGAAGCCATAAATCTCTGCAGATACCATAGTATGCCTTTCTATATATTGGTATGCTATCAGGAGCAGAGATGATCATTTATACTGGTGTGAAAAGACAGGGAATGCTTAGGAGACACTTAGGAGTTCATTGTTCTCTGTTCAGATATTTATGACTATGACTAGAGATAAAAAATATAAATTACATTTACATATTTATGAGCATTTCTATGCAATATCTTCATTTCGATTAAAATGCCATCAATATCCCTACATTACTATAATGCAAGCCTAGAAATCTAACTAGAATGCACTTAGTTTTATCTTTTTCCTAAAAACTCCCCAAATTAAAGCAATTAACAAAATACAGCATGAGCACTGCTGATTGATAAACGATGCACTTAGGTGCAATAACAAAAATTGTAAAGAGCTAATCTATCATATCATAGGACCTAAAGATATTTGTCTTTGTTTGGAGGAGCAGAAAGAACCTTGGGAGAAAATGCGTGGGCTGCAGAACCATGCAATGCAAATTGAAGAGTGCAGGCAGAAACTCACCTCTAGCTTTGTTCTTTGTAGCAGCCACTGGAAGCAAGGAAAAGATTGCACAAGAAGAAGAGAACAAAGATAGATTAGACAGAAGTTTGAGCAAGTAAGAACACAGAGAAACTTCATCACTATCGATTCAAAGCTAACAAACACTGTTTCTGAGATTATTTGACCTATTTATTAGAGACACTGCTGTGCTGTGAGAGAGTTCAGATCTATGATTCTGTCAGAAACCATGTGTTGAGAAGTTAGAAAATACACCAGAGTACACACTCAAAAAATCATGGTCAGGCGCGCAGAAACACCATGGATCATTAGTCACAAGTAGGTGAGAACATATGCACACACATCAGTGAATTCTAAAACTTAAAGCACAATTTGCTTTGCCAAAAGTACATCCTGAAGTACCTAAATCTTATGTCATCCCCTTGCTTCTATTTCTTGCAACATCATTTTTCTGTGAAGCTGATGCAAACAGATGTTGGTTTATTTGCAGATACCCCAACGGTTTATAATCTCTTACATGATCATTGTTTTTCTTCCCTGAAACCTGTATCCTCAGATTGTTCTTGCACCCTAACGGAGCATGCAAACCAAAAGGAACAGATGATATTTTTACCAACAGTGACCAGTGTTCAAACTCAGAGAAGCAGGAACAGACACTACAGCCGTCCTTGAATATCCTGAATCCACAGAGTTTCATGCTGAGAGCTCTTCATGCCCAACAGGGTAACAAAAAGGCTGGAGCTTAAAATACTTCACTGACAACAAATCTACCAGCAAAATAAACAGAATCATCATTTTCTGAGGCTCAGGGATAATGTTGTTGAAATAAAATATTACTCAGAACCCGAAGTTAGAATGGAATAACTCTGTTAATGGAATTAATTAAACTACACAGAGAGATGCTATCCATACCTCTCTAAGCTCTCAAGTGCACTCTGAAAAGGCGCTCATTTAAGAGCATTTCCACAAAAAGAGGTACCTCAGAAAAAAACCCTCAAAATACGTAATTCCTCTTCTGCTGGCCCTTCTTGTAAGGTAGAACTACATTAACAATTCAAAGACAGCTAGACTAGATATCAAAAGACATGAAAAAAAGGAGAAAGACCAAACCTTTCCTGGTATCTTTGCTTCTCTTGTTCCAATCTAAAAGGTTTCTTTGTTTGGTTTGGTTTTTTTTTATCCTTTTTGGTCTGGTGTCTCACCAGTCAGTCTTTACTAAGACTAGCACGGAGTTTATAGCAGTGAAGGCCAAGTTGCCATATACGAAGAAATTGTTGAAAACCTGAAACTTTTAACTTTATGAATGCATCAAAATATCAATTCCCTAGCTGCCTTTTTTTTTTTTTTTTTTTTTAATTTCTTCACTGATCCCTCCTTTACTTCCAGATTCACCACTGTGACTTGCCAACACTCTCCTTGCAGGGAAAGCAACACGAAAACTCTGCTTTGGGGAGGTACAATGAGTGCAGATGCTTCTGCAGAGCTCTTTCCATAGGGCTGTTTAACAAGACATATGCACCTGCAAACTGCCCGTAAATCTTACGCGCGCTAAAAATTGCTTGTGTAGTAAACAAAATTAATGATGCCATTCTAATTTTACAAGAAGTGAACAGTTTCTCCTTCATGCAAATCTAAGTTGATAATGAATGCACTGAGTTCATCAACCTGTTCATTTTCTCACGCTTCCCCTTCTTTTTCAGTCCCGAGAATTACATCGCCACGAACGTATTATCACTTCTAGCCAGAATAATCACATAAACTTAACAAAGGTCTGGAGAAAACACTATCTCCCTGTCCACCAGAAATTTAAAAGCTACAGGAGACTTTGTACTTAATTAAACAGAATAAACAGATCTATGTGTGTATGCACATATATATAAATACATATATTAAAAAAAAAAGTATGTACTTGAATTCTTCAGAATACATATACACACAGTTACATGCATATGTGATATAATTTATGCGTATGGCTACATGTATGCATGTGTATCAAAACAATCCACACATTCTATGACGAGACAGCTTTATTTTGAAGCACGTGCACTAGACAGAGAATTATTACCTATCAGTAAATAAAGAAAAGATATAAATGAGGTTGTACGTTATAATTGGAAGTAGGACAGGTTACTAGGCTTGTTAGGCCAATTATAACTCTCTGCAAATCCACTAATAGAGGACTAGATGACAGTAACCTTCTTAAAAATGTCATGTTCAATACTTGTAAGCTTTCCCACTGACAGCATGGTCCAATTACAAGTCAATTCATAAAGTTCAAACTGCACAACAGCCAAATTAGCTGAAAATCGTCTTTCAAAATATAATTCTGCCTACAGAAGGCAACTAGCTGGAGCTGTTTCCATCTTTCTGATACCTAGCGTGAGGGAAAATTCCCTTTCATTGTTAACATCGAGGTGAGTTTTTCTTTTTTTCAAAGGTGAAAGAATTTTCCTCTCTTGCCTCTTTACTCTCCTTGCCACTCCGTAAAGAGAAGACAATTTTCAGCCTGTATCCGTTATGTTTGAAAAATTTTACCCACCTATTATTATTACATGAAAAGCCATAGAAGACAAGCATAGATAAATGTTTCGAATGAGCATCATCAAGACTGACATTTAGCAGAGGGAAGCTGAGATCTTGGTTGGAGCACCAGATACGGGAAAACTCAGGTTTTTATGAAACTGATGTCAGCGACAAAAGACCTGTAGGCTCCAACAAACAACATTACAGTCAAAGAATCCACTTTTGCTTTAAATCTTCAGCAAGTCAGATGATTTATCCACATTTCACATAACACATTCTCTTTTTCCCAACCTAAACTTCCCAGCTTGCTGACAAAAGAAAGAAACTCTTCAAGGCAGTGAGTCTACCTCATCTCAAAGTAGTCTATGCATATACTACTATATCAGGACACTGATTTGAAACTTCCTTAATACAAATAAAATGGTTCACGACTGGCCGGTAATAATTTTTGGGCACAATGTAACCTAAAATCTGGAATTTGCTGTATATGACTGGTGTACTTTGTTTGTCTAAATTAAGAAGCCAATCAGTAAATGGAAAAAAAGGGAACACGATGACTTCTGATATTTCCCTATGTTCAGGGATATCTGTAAAAAAAAAGGAAATTTATAAGGGCATTTGTCTTTAGTTACTCTGTCTTGTCTTTCTCAGGAAAATTATGCTGGACAAGGAGTCATACTTGCCATACAGCAAAGTGTGAACAGTGACCTTTTTGGAATTTAAGGAAAATTTTTAAAGACCAGAGAAGAAAGACAAAGTAGGAAGAAAGACCATATTTTCAGAAGTCAGGTTGAAAGGCATGACAGAGCTACTAGATTTCTAGGTAAGGCTGAGAAATAAACCTCTTCTATTTTCTCTAGCAAGGTTAAACAGCATTGTATTTTCTGAAGGCTCCTGAGGTAACAGCATATGTAAAACAAAAGGGTTGGCCACCAGGGAAAGGTCTGTGAGTGAGGGGATCACAGAACAGCAAGAAGTCAAGGTCAGCGATCTCAGGGGAGTCCCACTATGAGAGATCCGGAAAGGGGAGGAAAACTGTGCCAGGTGCTCCATCGTGGCAGCTAAATTTCACAGAGCTAATGTTTTTAGGGCATTTTTTAAATCAGAAAAGTAATCCTGCCGTAGCTGTGCTGCTGAAACAATCTTTTTAAAAATCATTGCCTGAATGTAAAAACCTGGATTCAAATTTCAAAAGTCCTAATACCCTTGCTCTCAAATATCAATAACGTATTGTGCTTTATTTTCTGTGATACATCTGACTTCTTGCTTTTTGTATGCCAGCAATTGTTAAATTACATTCTTTGATAAATGGTGGCTACAAGTTGTTCAATATTTTCTCCACACTCAGCCGTCTCTACACTGTTCAATTTTGTAGACACTTTTAGACAGGTTTGATATAGCTTTTATTTTATTTTTCTCTTATATGTGATTTATTATTCGATTTGGAGTTTTGTCTTTTGTCTTTGGAGAAAACCACATCCGTCCAATTACTTCAATAACTCAATAAAAATAAAAAAAAGGGAGAAAGTATTTCCCCCAGATATCCAGCCAACCTAACCTTTTATTTCAAAAAATAAGGGGAAAGAAAAAGGAAAGTGAAAGGTTTGAGGTCAGTCTTGTTCTCATTTCACCTACTGGATGCACTAAGATCACAGATTGAGGAACAAACAGTGTAATATTTAAATATTATAATGACTAAATACTCTATTCAAGAAAAAAACAAGATGTAAGTCACATTCATGAAGTACATTTCATTGATTTTTCTCCCAAATGTAGTAATCTACAATTTCAGCAATTCTGGAGGTCCTCTCATCTTCAATAAAAAATTAACACATCACCAGTCGGATGAACTCATTTATTCATCTGTATTTTTACTCCAGCCTTAAAATCTCTTATGATCATGGACTGTGAAAAACGATCAGAGAAGCAGCAAAAATAAACACTCCACACCCCACAAAATAAAAGGAAAAACAACAAAAAACGCCCAACAACGACAACAAAAAAAACAAACATGCAGCTCTGCTCCCCAACACATCCAACATATAATTCAGATTTCCAGTTTTTAAAGAAACCTAGGTATTCTTACACTGCCTAAATTTAGAATTTTCTTTTTAATTTTAGGATTATGATGATGATGATGACAACAACAACTGCATTTTTTCCCCTCTGGATAAACTGACGGATTACCACTGATCATTTAGGTCACCTAAATGCCAGCTCTGAATCTCTGACTGGAAAAGCTCCCCTGTGTGACAGAAGGCCTTAGCAGGATCATTTCCTCCAGAAAATAATGCAAATTATTAGGCTCTCACAGACTAGAGGCCCTTTCAAACAAAGACACCCACACGGGCTGCAATGCAGAATCCCTCCCACCCTCCTTTTCAAAACCAGCCTTTTCCAAAAGCCACCGAAGGAGAAACAAACCACCACCATCACCTGAAATTCATGGTGGGAATTTGAGTCTCCTGAATTTGGGAAGACATTGCTGCTTAGACTTGAAGAGTGGCCACCAGATGACACAGAAACATGGCATTTTGGGAGCTCTTCTAGCTTGGGATGTAGTTAAAAAAACCCCTAGATACATTGGCATAGATGCATTTGTTTACTTCTGATTTTCTGATCTTTCTCTTGATTGCCTTTATTACTACGCGTTTGGATTTTACAGTGAATATTATTTCTCTACATAAGTTCTGCACACTCTCCTCACGGAGATTCTTAAAATATCAGACAGTGGCATTTGCAGATAAAATCAGAATGCATATATTCCTAGATAAGCCTTCCTCTCTTTATTTATATAACCACTAAAAATCTGTGCAGTCATGCATATGTGACTAAATGGAATTCAAATACGTGACCTTCTTTTATTTTATTTATTTAGTGTTCTAACTCTGCATCACTCTGTCTACAACGCAAGTTCCTAAAATGACATTGGGTAATTTCCCTCAGAAACATAAAACAGTCCTGAAGATACGACTGAAAAAGGGACAAAAATTCAAATTGGAAGGGTTATGAGGATGTCAGCTACTGCATCCTGTGGGTTTGAAGCATCATGAGTTATCTTTAGACCCCTCCTAACAGATTGCCTAATATAGAGTTAAAACCTTTGGTGATGGGGACTTCAAAATCTCTGCAGGTTACCTCTTTCAGCGCACAGTTGCCCCTCTCAGTGGTAAACTGTTTTTCTGGTATATAACCTAACCATCATAGGTAGGACACTGGTGCAATTCCTTCACCCTTCTCATACCTTCCAGGAGTTCAAATCACAGAATGTATACCTTAATGTACTCTTTGCAAACCTGAAGATTTATTATTTCTCTTCAGTGCTTAAAAATAATCTAAACTTTCTCAATGTAAGTTTTCCAACTTGCACTTTATTGCCTTCCTCAGTTTTAAAACTGTGACTAGATTATCACATGCAATAACATTTATTATGCAATGCTAATCACAAAATACTGAAAAACGCGCAGCTCCGTTTTCTTTCTGAAAAGTAGGGTATAAATATAGTAATTTTGTTCTCAATACTCATTATGACTGGCAAGATGGAGATCAGCAGAAGCATCTTATAATCTAAACATCACTAGAGTTCAGGATTCCAGCTGTAGCTGATTCACATTAGCAGCTGGAAACACATAACACAGTATATTATATAGTGAAAATAGAAGATGAATATAATCATGCCCTAAAGGTTCCTCTTAAAAGCACTGACATAAGACTATTTGCCTGTCCCAAAATGCCAACTTCAGGCATGTTTTAATACAGCTAGACACGTAACATCTACAAGCAATGCACATTGCAACTTAGCAATTTTATCATAAGCTGGGTTTCCATAAAACATCAGAGAAATTTCACTTGCAAATCAATAATTTAGTTAATGAAGAAGAGTAAACACAATTTTTATATTTCGTTTTACCAAGGTAACAGAATGTTTTAAGAAGTATGTATAAAGACAATTCTGGAGTAGTAGAATTAAGCGCTCCACAAGGCTGTAAGCAGGGCAGTGTCAGGCAGAGATATAAGTCCTCAGTTCTGCTCTCAGATCTTTCTCACAGTTATTTCAAAACTTAAAACAAATATTTGAAAAGCTTTGATATTCATTCATCCCCTCAAAAAAGCTATCAAAATTGTTAGTCATACAGGACGTACATACCCACAAACTCGCCCAGCTTCTGTGTTTTTGTCAGGTCTCCAGAATAAAGAGAAAGGAAAAGATCCTCCTTGGAAACACTTAGCAAACAAATTGTCTGTCATCAGGTAACTATGGTTGGGCACAAGCAGCTGTAAGCAGTGAGCTTTTGTTTCTTTTTATATCTGCAGATCAATACATGCAAAATACCTCACACTGTGCCTTGTCCATTTTTGCTCAACCCAAGAGCAACCTGTGACATTCATGTATCATGTAGGTTTGGTTTTTGATGAAGTATATGCCATGCTACATTATTACAAATAGAAATTTCCTGGGTCAACTGTGCTTATATGCATTCCTTTCTAGTCACAGTCCACAGGTCTGATAACCCACAAAAGTTCAAGGGTTCTTGTATTTGAAAATAAGCTCCTATGCAACCTTCATGAAATGAAATTTTAAAAAAGAAAAAAACCAACCAAACAAAAAAAAACCCAAACCAAAACAAAACCCAAAAAACAAAGAAAAAAACCCCAACCAAAACAACAACAAAAACCAAAACAAAACCCAAATAACAAACAAAGAAAAAAACCCCAACCAAAACAATAACAACAACCAACCAAAAAAACAAACAAACAAAAAAACCAACCAACCAATCAAACAAAAGAAAACCCCAACAAAACATATAATCCAGAGCAAGGAGCTATGCAGGCAGACAAACAGCTGGGGTTCTCCTTATGTTACCTCTGCTTACAACTGAACCATCTACTGGAAGCTCCAAGATGGTTTTGAAAAGGCAGCTGGTGGTTTTGGCATGGTTACTTTCCCTTTTGTTTCCTTTTTTTTTTTTTTTTAAAGTATAGCCCTTGGTGTCTCTGTATAAGATGTGTTACATCAAAACCGTACAGATCATCTGTACGAAATGCTTTCTTAGCAAGGTTAATCTGTGCATTAGGGGCCACTGGGGCAAGGCTTGAAACGTGTGGAAACAAGCACATAGCTTAAAGGGCAGACAAAAACCTTAAACAGAAAAATAAGATTTTTTTATTCCCCAAGTATTTTCAATTTAGACTTTTCCAGATACTAAGAGACAAACTTAGGTAACTGACAAGACTGATTAAAAAAATACCATAATAAGCTCAGTGCAGAGCTTAAACAAATGGATTTTCTTAGGTTTAAATGGACATCGGTGACCTAAATCTAAGCACTTCTATGACTGAAGAATTGGAATTGCAGATCTGTTAGCAAACCAAACATGGTATTTTTTTAAGACCCCTAAATAAAAACAAAACAAAACAAAACAAAACAAACCTTACTCCAAAACAGTACTAAACACAGTCAAATGACTGCGTTTCAAACACACACTTTGTCATTTATCCTCAGAAACATGGCAGGAATAAACATTGCAGTCTATACGATTTATTTGGAGCATCTATTCCAGTTTGGATAATGGGGTACATAAAGTGAATCTTTAAACTCTATCATAATGCCATTAGTGAAGTAACATTAATTAAAACAAAAAAAAAAAAAAAAGGAAAAAACCCAAAACTCTTGCATTTTTTAATGGGATTTACTGTTGGTTTTTTCTACTTTTTTTTTAACAGTTCAAGAAACACAGATAAACTGTAAAAAACCCCCATTAAGACTGCATGACATACCCGATGTCCAAATATTTGACTGCGATTTATCATCTGCTACTCATAACCATGCCCAAAAATAAGGCTACCTACTATCCTTTTCTCTGTATGTGGCTTTACAACAAAGGACTCCAGTGCTGGAAACAGAAAAAACTCAGTTTTTTTGATATTGGCCTCTCCATTTTGTCAGCCAATATCAAATGTGATGCCTACTAGTGCTGTTAAGGTAAAAAGCTGCTTTGGCAAGACTTACTCAGCAGGACTTACTTTTGTAGCTTGGGTGAGGCATGTAAATAAGGAATTTATTTATAGTAATGCACAGTCCAGAGATAAATTTCATCCTTACTATTTGTCTTTTTAACCTGACACCATTACACATTGCGTATCTGAAATTCACCTGACTATATACATTAACTTAGCAATCAACTACTCATAAAAAAAAAACCAAACCAAAACAAAACCAAACCAACACCATTTAATTTCCTGTATACACTTCTAAACTTATGCTTAAGTTTTAAATATATATGCATACTTGTGTTGAATACACAAACTAATACAGTTAGCCAGCTATTCTACAAGTTTGCCACAGTTATGAGAAATACAGCTGAAAATTCACAAATTGAAGCAATTCACAATTCCAGATTTAAGATTTCAACCCCACACCCACTCTCTTATTGTATAAAGAAACACAATACAAACATTAAAATGAGCTGGGGGGATGAATACCAGAATCTACAAGCATATACCTGGATATTCAGAATATGAAAACTCATAAAACAGCCATTATGTTTTTCAGACAGAAGAAAAAAAACAAAAACAAAAAACCAATATTAAATTCAGAACTTCAAACATTGTTTAAAAAGTTTACAAATGAAAGTTTCAAAAAAGCTATCATTGTTCCAAATATTAAATTTTAATATTGACGTGAGCCCCAGTTTGATTCGATCTGAGCATTAAACACATTTCTATTTCTCCTTGAATTATACTGCCACGGTTCTGAAACTGTTTGTAGGCAAGAATCCTTTAAGAACTGCTCTGGGTTTACAGCAGACGTACACATTGGCCATAGCTCAAAACCAGACCAGATACATTCAATGAACAGCTCAGTTTTGCCTGAGAGGCATCAAAATAAGAACTTATTAGAGAACATCTTCAGCAGGCTGTGTACTCACAGTGAAAGTGTAGTCAGCACAAGCTGCTGGCAAACAGACATACCAAAAGTGGTCCATGGACCACTGCAGATACAGCACCAAACATGAGCTTCTGAGTGACTGCTAGAAATAAATGAAGGGAGAAAACAACATTCTGCAAGTTCTGCTGCTTTGGTGGAATGAAACAAGGAAAGACTGAAGGATTGTGGCTTGTATGTAGCACAGGATCCTTAAAAACTGAGTCTAGGACAGGTAGCAAGTTAATATACTAAGATGAATTGAAAATTATAGATGACCAAAAAAACCAGTTCTTCAAAGTCAACAAGAAAAATTAAAAAAAAAAAAAGGAGGTAAAAAAAGAAATGTGTACAGTGACTTGAAAATGAAAAATTATAATTTGGAAAGATGGCAAGATGGAATACTTTCGAGAAACTTTTGAATAATATCAGAAAAAATATCATTTTAAGAAATTAAAGGCTAAGTATAGTCAGAGTGATTATTTACAGAAACTTATGTGATTCTTCAGGTAATCCTCTTAATTAAGACTTAGGAACAAAACTATTCTTACTACTCCTACAATGATGAACGTGTTATGGTAAAGAAATTATTTGTGAATCCTGTAATTTCTGAACCGTACAGCAGCTGCATGTTGAGTCTTTGCAGTACTTTGACTCACAATGTGAGCTCTATGACTCCCTCGAAGGACACATGCCAGACAAATCATTACTCAAGGTATTCCTCAGTAATGCAATCTGAAATCCTACTGAAAAACAAACAAACAAATCCCAAAAATGGACACACACATGTCGGTGCTAAAAAGCTAGCAGCGGAGAAATTCTTC
The DNA here is from genome assembly GCA_013397865.1 of Struthidea cinerea. Taxonomy (NCBI): domain Eukaryota; kingdom Metazoa; phylum Chordata; class Aves; order Passeriformes; family Corcoracidae; genus Struthidea; species Struthidea cinerea. The sequence continues at coordinate 193,965 of VZTI01005189.1, forward strand.
AGCCTTTTCTCAATATTCTGTGAGCAGACTGTCTTTCCTCTGTAAACTATTTTAAACAAGGTCACAGTTTCATAAACTTCTTGCACCTGCAGGCTGTTTTGCAAGATTGTTATGGCTTTGACTTGGAAAATATTTTGGAATAGGTCTCTTAGAACTTGGCCAATCCTCTCAAGGGGTGGATGGCCGAGGAACCAATTACCTATTGCCACTCAACACACTTTTGTGATCTATCCTATAAAAGTAGTTAGAAAATTATTAAAGCGCTTCCACTTGTTCATAAGCCTGGACTCTGTGTCGTTTTCTTTATGCGTTTCAGACATAACAGCAACACACACACCTCCTACCCCTCACTCTCCCAGACACCAAACTAGTCTGCAAGGCAAATAAATAAGTCACTATTAGGTATTTCTAACTCGTTCCTTGACATCTCTGCCAGCGCGCATCTTCTAGACAACATTATTACACAATTACACTGAGCTAAACAAGCACTCAGAACCCCTTTAGAGCAGAATAGTGTTTATATACAGTGTTTAGCTTCGATCATCACTGGAAAGGGAGGAAATATTTTGGAATGCCACCCATTACTGACACAGACATTGCACAATAAAAGATACCGAGCGAAAGAACGCAAAGAGGAGGGCGGTGTTGCTATTTTTGTCTGGCTGTCAGTGCACAGCCCAAAGACACTTGTAGTTCAGTGAATGAGCACAGCACAAACTCCAGCTGTGAACACGTGCCCTGCAAGAGTCAACCAGGACCTCAGCAACTAAGTGCGTAGCTCACCAAATCGTGTAGACGTGTTCTTGCCTTGCACAGCTCTTGAAGCCCACCAAAGCAGACAGTAACAACAGAACATCCCCATTCTTATCCCAGGAAACCAAAGAAGCCTTTCAGAGCCATTCCTGATCATTTCATCCACACAACTCTTTCACATCCAGCACAATTCCTTGCAGTTTAGAAGAAGTTTGCACATGCAGCCACAGCATAAATAGAAACTGGCAACACAACTATGACTACTCCGCCTTGAAAACCTCATACACCTTCTCTTCAGAGAGATTTATGAATAATGGGAACTAAATAATTCATGGCACTGCAGATGCCAGTCCAAATAGCCTCTTCCTTTTTAAAGTTTCAGTTTGTAGATGTGTGATCAAAAGCCTTCATCAGTCATGATAGTGGCATTTGTACTCAGTCCAAACAAACCGTATTTGCATCTGAATGTTTTTCATTGAAATGAGAGATGTAATATGCAAGCCAAGTTCCAACTAAAAGGCGTTTTATGCTATTTAAATCCAGTCAAATTAAAGGCTGAATGCAACCTAAAAGGTCTCCTCTCAGAACAGTAATTTGACACATCATAAATAAGACGCACGTTTTTGTTAAGCGGGCCTCAGCACTTGCCTGAAAATTTTACACAGCATCCTAATAGTGCTGCCTCTTGAGGGGTGATAGAGGAAAGTCCTACATAGAAAGCAAGGAAGTAAACAGAAAACCCACTGGCAAGTAGTACAAAGGTTTAACCTACTCATACATGGCTACGTGAAATCACAGAACCACTTAGGTGGGAAAGGACCTCCGAGATCGAGCCCAACCTTTAAAATCAAGTAGGGTAAAATCAGTTGCGATGTGAAGGCAACACTAACATGAAAGATCTTGCCACTACATTTTTAAGCAAATAGGTACACCTTGGACATCAAACTCACACCCTGTTTTATTAATCCTATTGATTAGTAAAGTGAGGATCGCTGCTTGCCAGGTCCATTGCTCAGGTTTACTACTGCAGTGAAAAGAACCACAAGAATCCCTCAAAAGAATAACGAATGGAAGAAACCAGTCCACAAAGATCTCAATTAGCAAATGGAGAGGAATTTTACGTCAGCAAGGGAAAAAGCTGCAGGATCAGATTAAAATTCTTGCTCTTGCCAAGAATTGCCTCTCATAAATTGAGGTCAACACTAATTTTAAAAAGACTATTAAGAGCCTAGAATGTCCTAAAATGAACTTTAGTGGGGATAAACAAGATAATTCTTTTAAATTGTCATGGGGGTTCGCGGTAAATCTTTACTTTTTCTCTCCTTTTTTTTTTTTTTATTTTTGTGAGAGAGTTTTCCTATTATATTTAGCAATGACATTTTGATGGAAGAAGGAAGTTAAATATTATGTATGACCTCACACTGAACATGTCACAGGTCAGTATTTTTATCGGAAGTCCGTCTTCGTTGGAGTTTTTTTGTGTTTGGTTGGCTTGACTGATTGTTTTTAAAGGTAAGAAAAATATATTATTTTTATTAGCAGAGATGAGAAGCACATGAATCAGTTATCCAAAATACATTATATTGAGGTCTTGATTTCAAAGTCCTTAAATTTAATTTAGTAATTAGTATATACACCATACATGAGACACACTACAAAGAAACCAATGATGCTCATATTAATTAATACACAATCTATTTAAATATTTAGGTAATGCAGGATTTTAAGTTATCACTAAGTTTGAAAGGAAGAGTTTATGTGAACAAAAGGTGATATAAAGAAGAGGGATGTACTCTAGCAATAAGACTCCTCAGGAAAACAATAGGGAATGGCTTGTGGCAGACTGGCACAACATAGCACCAACTCTGTGAATGCTAATGAGTAAAGCCAAGGAAAGATGCTGGAGCATCAGATATTGGAAGATGACACTGATGAGGGCAGATGTAGAAAAATGATTATCAACTTCAGACCCCCTAGAGCAGCATGAATGAAATCACATCCTTGTGTTCTGGGAAATAAAACAGGCAACTTGGATAGAAATAAAGACAGCCTTTAATTATCTAAAAGTAAATTGGGAGCAGCCCATGATAATTCAGAAGTGGCATTATTATAGAACAAAATGCAGAGTTAATTCAGAAATCAGTTTGTTCAAAAACATCAACAGCTGGGTTTAATAATAGACACAATGAATCAGAAATGAAGAAAAGCTTGAGACAGAAGATTATCGAGCAATTTCAATCATATTATCAGATTTACAACTAAACAATGGCAAAGAACCTGTATGTTAAAATTATTTAAATAAAGGAAAACAATACCTTGGATTGATGAGCTCCAAGAGTGTCAAAAATGAACTTTTACAACATTACTCTGCAGTTGTGTTTCAGAGATGCTTTGTTATGCTTTTACCATGGCAAAAGCTAACTTCCCCATTCCTTCATCGCTTTTAAAATAAAACAAATGCTGTCTTGTCACAAGACCAATATACCATTTGAATGAAAAAAATGCTTTAGCACCAGAAAAGGTGCTACCCTTCTGATATTTCTATTCATATTCATTAAGATTTCCTTCAGCAAATTCTCTTGTTGTTTTCACTATTTTATAATTTAAGCATATGATTACAATTGGGAAAGCATGGAAAGAGCACAATCAGATTATCAAATGATTACAGCCATTACCACTGGCAAGGCAAAAATAGTGTCTGACTGCAAGTTTAGTTAGAATAACTGAATAATTTATTAACAGTGTTATAAAACTGAACTTAATGAAGCACATGACCAAATTTTACATATAGCAGTAAAATAGACAAAGGAAATACTGTAGTGTGATAACTTGTTCTGCACACAACAGATATTAACTGTTTAAAGGTTGTATTACTTGTTTTGTTTGCTTTTTAAAGGAGGAGAGTAACACTGTGTCATTTGGGCAAATCGCAGCCCGAATAACATCTTTTTAGTTAACCAGGAATCTCTACAGCTAAAATTATACTTTTAGAAATAATATTTTGTACATCTGGTTTAGTTTTTGATGATCACCTTAGTACAACCGGTAAGTGATATTCTGAAAATAGGCAAGTAAGGTGAACAACAAACACTGGTGTTCTGAATACGTGCAGCAGGTCTGCCTAAGAACTGATTGATGAAAACTAAATACCTAAACTGAGTTTTATTATGTTTTTCTGAAGTCAAGGAATGGATCAAGACACACACACCACCTTGACACCCTGCCTGTTAACACATGAAAGATAAATATTTCTAATTTCTCCCTCATTTCACTGTGAAGCCTGGCCTATGCTGCAGCAGCCGCAGCGCCCTGTGGCAGTATCCAAGCGAGCTTGAAAATACCCACCTTTGGTTCTGCTGTCTCCTCATTCATGCCAGAACCAGGTGATTGCAAAGCCTCCCTGGAGAACCACATAAATACTTGTTTAAACTATCAGGCAGCACGTTAACAGTGAAATGCATTCTCATATATTTTAGTACTGATTCCCAGTAAGGAAAAAAGTAGTTCTAGGATAAAAAGAGTAACATGGAAAAAAAAGATGCTTCAAAGTACAATTTCTGAAACCTACACAAACACTAGCTGAAGACTATTTTATTCCACCTTCCTTCTCTGTCTGCTTTAACCCACAACTGAAGTACACATACAAACAAGAGAGATTACCATGGTATTTTCTTTGGTTAACCATTATTTTGACAAGTTTCAATTCGTAACAATACTTCCAAGAAGAAAAACAAAACAGTTTCTACAGTCAGCACATTGTCTACCAAGCAACACTGAGAAACAAGTACTCTAAGCTGAATATTGTTTAAAACTGCAATTTCAAATTAGATTCCCTTCAAAGAAACAAAAAGAATGCTGACAAAAAAATGTCACTCAAGATAAAATGCTGGTATCAGTTTTGTGAGAAGCTGTCAACCAGAAAGTAACACAAGTATAAATATTTGGGCTCTAAAACAACTTATGGCAAACACGGAAGTGCTAAATCCATATCAGACTCCGTATTTTTTTATTCTGCATTTCTAATACAGTAACTAGGAACAGAAATATCATTTGCACAGAGGCAGCATTGCATGACCTTCCATATTTCATCATATGGCAAACAATTCCAGAGATATTTTCACTACCAAGAATTCCTCTACATAAGCTGAAATATGTAACATACGAATAAAGCACATCTCAAGGACATTTGATCAGGAAATTTGTTGGAGGCAATGAGCAAATCCCTCTACAATGAATCATATGAATATACATATTTATTTGCTGAAAACTAACATTTTTAGTCAGCATATGTTTTCCTTCTATGATTCTAGCATTTCGTTTCCTTTAATGACGGAAGTTTTCTATTCCTTTTTGTTTTGTCCTCTAAGCAAAAGAAAACAACCAGTCTTTCAATTGACTTTATATGGTTTTCGACCAGAACTGTAATCTGACATTCAAAGAGAAAGGGTAAGAAGGAAAAAATTTTGGCCTGTGCAGCATGAAAAAATGAAAAAGTTTTTTAACAAAAAGTATGCATGTAAGCAGCAAATGCAGGCGAAAAAAGTCTAATACCCACCGAAGATGACAGGGATATTTCTATTGAATTTAATAAGCTATGAATCAAGCAATAATTATACCATTAGATTACTGAAAGAAAAATAACAGTGATTTAGGAAAAATAAATGGAAAAAAGGAAACAGCCCTAGAGTAACCCATATAATCTGATATCAACCTTGGCTAGGTGAAATTGCATTTTTCAGCGTCCTGTAATGCTGCAATTATCAGTAGTCACATGCACATATTATTATATATTTAGCGGCCAAGATGGATGATTATTGTACATTATAGACTACTGATAAAATAAATTAACCGAGAAATGTTATCAGAAAGAATATTCATGACAAATAAACCCAATTTCTTCAAAGACTTGCCACCCGGACAAAGTGACGACTCACACAGTAAGGTCTGGGAATCAATATACAACCAACACTGTCACAGCAAACAGCCACTTCACAAAGGTGATAGAAGAAAAACAATGAAATGGAATCTCTAAGAAACTGAGCAAGCAGCCACGAGATTGTCTGTCTCTTGACAGGTATCACACGTGGTTGAGCTGTTGCTCACATCGGTTATGCTGGAAACCAGTTCAGCTAAAAGGGAACCTCCAGGACGGTGATCACTGGCTGTCAATGATCAATGATTTTACTCCCAAAAATGCCATTTCATACTTCCACCCTAAAATTCAGGGACGTAGTTATTGAGAAGTGGCATGTAGTTTTATCAGGGAATTAAGTTTCTAAAAAGCTGCATAGTTCATTCAAGAGTAGAAAACTCCTGGTTATGAGATTTTTGGAAGGGTTAAAGCACCTGCTGGGGAGGAACACAGGGTCTTTTACACATATTTAATTATATGTAAGAAAGACAGATGAAGGTCCTCTTCAAGCTTAGTGCCACACTGAGTGCACGGTCATCAAAATTCCATGAAAATCTATATTAAAAATAATCCCAGGTAATTTAAAAACACGAAGCTCAAAGCACTGGAGAAGCCATTAAAGACATAAAGGTATAATAGTAATAAAGAGAATTAAATAGCGGAAGATAATCATCTTGACATCATACATTTTTTTAACATTAAGCATTTTTATACTGGTACCATTCTGAATTAAGTGACCATAAATCTGAGTGAATGTTCCTTTCCTCTGTCCAACCCCCAAGCACTTGTGACTCCCCCTCCCCTTTTATGCCAGTACATTTCAAACTACGTGGAGAGTTTAGTGAAAGAACTGATGTAGCTGAAACCAGTTTCTGTTATGGCTTCAGTTCTCTTTGTGGATTTAATCAGCACCTAAATTCCTTCACTGTACTTAACTATAACTGTGATGTACTTTACTCTCACAAAAACCCATACTAATATCTCCTCACATCTTTAATCTGAAAAAAATATTTTATACCATGCATTACAGTTAATATCAGGAACACTGAATAGCTGTATTATATCTACACCTTGTCTCATAAATAGAAATTGATGCCAACATGAGAAAAACAAATGAAAATAGCACACAACTTGAAACTTTCAGCATCTGCAAACAGGAGATGTTTAAGATGATGTTAATTAACTCAGTGAATTTGCTGAATTTGATTGAAGGTTAACTCTCAAGTTTTAGCTTTAGAAGAACATACTTTTGACAGATCATAAATACGGCATCAGTAATACAGCAGCTTAAGACAGATCACAAGATTACTATAATTTATAGACTTTTTGCATATTTAATTTTGGACTGAAATGGTCAAAAAAAAAAAAAAGGTGAGGGGCTGGGGGGGGTATGTGAAGATGAAGCCCACTTAATGCATGTAATTGGTCAATTAATTTATCAACTGGGAAAAAAGTATAATAAAATAATGAAGGGCATAGTTAAACTATCCAATTTCTTTTGAACTTTATTCCCCGAGTGCGAAAAAATCTGCTTCTATGAAATCATTCTAAACTTTCAACTGCAAAAAGGAGCCAATTTCCAAGGCAGTGTTTAATTAATTTATGGAGTTAACTGCTGTGAAAGTTCATTGAGACAAATATTAAAGCCGTTTTTTTAAAAGGGTTGGATAATTTTCTGATGATAAACAACAGTGGCAGCTTTGTAAGCAAAGACAATGATTGTAAGAGTAATTAAATCTCATGCTTCAGACTATAAAATAGAATCCCTCTGCCCCAAGTCCAGCATGAACTATTACTAACAGAATTTTCTTCATCCCATAAATGTAAACTCTTAGGTGAGCTATTTTATTTGGCCACCTTGTGACCTCTCAGCCACTGCCATGGGAAGCATATGAGACTACAGAAATCCATGGATTAACTCAGTATGGAAGCGGCTGTGTTTCCATTTTTTAAAATACCATTGGGCACAGGCAGTGTAACATGTATGCATTATTTCCTGCTGTAATATTTCTACATCTTCCTTTCCTGCTAAAACACTTCAATAAACTCAACATTTAGAAAACACGAATAGAGCCATTTATCCAGCAAAAACAGTAAAAAGGAGAAAAAGCAGAAGGAAGAACACATATGTGGAAAGTCATAAAATTATACAAAATTTGACTGTCCTTTCACTGTATTTAGCAGGAAAAAAAAAATACTCCAGACAACACATCTCATAATACTCCACAGTAAGTCTATTACAAAGACAAGAAAACCCCACAAAGTTATTAGCATCTTGTAGTTACAGTTACAAACAACTGGAGAACTTCTGAGTTTTATCCAAAAAACACACTATCAAATCCTGATCACTTTTAGGCACCTATTTTCATGTACATACACACCAAAATTAAAATAGCGAAAACAGTTTAACAGCACTGCTTGAAACCGCTGAGCCTTAGAAGTATACGTTCCCAAAAATGGCAAACACCACTCCTAAAGGAAACAGTGAGTGAAACAACACGGAGCCAGTAAAGTAGGTAAAGTCCATGTCACACTTGCTGATGAGAATTTTTCATACTTACCAATGCAATAATTCCAAGGACAGCCTGCAAAGAACTGCAACCCACTGGCAGCTGACTCACACCTGAAATCCAGGTGGCTGCATTATTGATTCTTCCCTCGTCACCACTGGTAAGACATTTGTCATTAAGGAGTCAAAGCTGAAAATCCCTGACTCCTGAGATGCCACTGGAGTTTGTCAGTGAGGCTGCTCAGAACCGGCACATTGATGTTTTTTTTCCAATTACTGCACACAGCAGCCAGGAGAAAGCTGCTCACTCTGAGAGCAAGGCCATGTGCTTCCCCAACCTCTGGCACTGTCTGCTCTCACGAACAAGTGATAGCAGCACCACTGACTACAAACAGGTTGCAGAACCTCTATAACAAGGGCCTGAGTAAATGCATTTCAAGTTAGATTCAATATTCTCCCATGCCTCCAAGGCTTTCAGAAGTTGCCATCTGCAGCCATATCAGCATAATGTGCCTGAGTTACTCTGTCTGCAGTTTCTGCGCTCTATAAATTATATCTGTATTCAGAGGTAATATAGTAAAAAAAAACCCAAAAAAACACCAGGAAAAAAAAAAAAAACAAAAAAAAACAAAAAANAAAAAAAAAAAAAAAAAAAAAAAAAAAAAAAAAAAAAAAAAAAAAAAAAAAAAAAAAAAAAAAAAAAAAAAAAAAAAAAACCAAACCCAAAACCAAAATAAAAACACAGGAACTCACCTTCTTCCTGAGGAATTTTCAACTCAACTATAGAAACAGGACAAAAGTAGAAAACTGAACCGAGACCTTTTCTGAAAAAGCTCCCTCTGTTTTTCACTCTTAAATTAGAGCCAGTTAGCTACAATAACAGCAATAAAAAATTTAAAATCCCACCTCCTTCTTATTGTTGAAAGCAATAATGATAGATTTAGTTCTAATAGACTAATAGTTATCCTATCCATTTGGGCTTAAGAGTGACCTTCAGAATTATTAACAAATCTATGATTACAGAAGACAGTTTTCAGCAGATACCGGGATTCAGAGCTTTGTTCACTCCATTCACCTGACTGAAATTCAGGAGCTTGGTCAAAGCATTTTCTGATATAGCAGCTGATTACTTCATTTTATTCTAGGGATTATAAGTTATTTTTATTTCAAATGGAGAAAAAAACCACACAGACCCTTATTTTTAATGTCTAGTTTCATATATCTCTGACAAAAGCGGCACAACTGAACATGTTTTGACCAGGAGTTACAGCAGATGACTCCCCAGGTCTATCCCAACTTAAACTGTTCTGTGACTCTGATTAAGCTCCTGTTACAATGCAAGAGGAACATCCCCTAATTTGTAGTAGAGGAAAAATCTTTTATTAAATCAGCTTGTAGACATGGAAAAAAGTAACATGAATTTACCATTAATGAAAAAAAAGACCAGGAAATAAAAGTGGATCAGTAAAGCGGGGCTAGCTCAGAGTTTTCACTCTTGCTGTTCCAAAGGCTGTGAGGGCCATAAAAAAATAATCAGAGTGCAGTCAGAAGAGTGTGGTAGAATATCCAGGCTGTGCTGCTCATCAGAAAACACTGTCATCCATTAATCTTCACCCGAGTTTTATAACCCTTTTTAAAATCTAAGCATTATTTCTCTTTTGCACTAAGTATGACTGCAGGTGTGCCAGCTTCAAGCCTGGCAGAGTAACACCCAGGGCTAGGAAGTTGCTCACTTGGGTGAGAGGGGAGCCGGGTACTCCAGGCCATCCTCACCTCAGAAAATGTCACTATCATGGGCTGTTCTTCCAGAAGATGGAAAACTTTCTCCATGAGGGTAGCTGAACACTGGGACAGGCTGCCAGAGGAACTCAAGAATCTCAGTTTCTTGGAGACATTCCATTTTACGTGCAATGAGCTCATCTTCAACTCTCCACTTATCAACTTCAGCCTGGGTGTTTTATTAACAAATGATATATTGGGTACATCAAAACACTAATAGAACTTTTGATCGCAGAAGAAAAAGAATACTTTATCTCCCTATACAATTACAGTCCTTCTAATAGTTATTAATTGTCATGATTTGTGAACACTTAGAGGAAAAAAAAAAATAAAGCCATTCCTGAATGATATTCGGATTTAAAGATATTATTCTTGATGGAATTAAGACTTGAATAGGCACAGAAACTCAAGTGAGTTTGCATAGAAAAGGAATTTTTCCCCCTCTGGTTGCAAATTAAGCATTTTTATAAGCAGCAGCCTTTTCCCTTGCATTACAAACAGGTTATTAGACAGATGATACACAGTTTCAGTAGATTAGAAAGAGATAAGAACAGCATTAGCTCCATTAAATTGTAACTACGTTCTCCATGGTTAGAACTTTCAAATTGCTTATTCGTTTCACACGAAATTGCAAATTAGTTTATGTTAAGGGTGATTTACAGTACTAAGCAAACACTGAGGCATCTCAAACCCAAGAGATGGGCAATCTGAAGACCCAAGAGACTGAACAGGCTTGCAGTACCTCTACCATCAAACTGTTCTTCACAGTAACCAAGTATAAAAAGGTGCTAACAAGCAAATTTGGGCATTGGTAATGGAGAATTCTGCTAGGAAGATGGCAAGACTTAGTCAGGAAATCTCTACAGCTACGGAGGCCTGGAACAGTTACATTCCATGGTGTAAATAACAAACAAAGCAAACTCCAACAAAGTTTACCTACTCCCCCTGCTGTAACAGTATAAACAGAGAACAGGTTATACTTTCACCACAGAATGTACTCTCCACTGTTTCAAAGGCTGATGTGATTCAGCCAGACCACTTCAGATACGCCCAGCGACCCTTCTCATGCCACATCAGGACTAGCAGCAGCAGCCCAGAACACAGCATTGCTTAACAGTGTCTTTTATTAGCAATTTTATAGGATGCTGTGCTCACCATCAAATGCTTCCATGCTATACGTGGCACAGACTACTGAAGTATTTCTTAGCGTTGCTGCTTTTACTAAAATTCATCAAGGTGCTTAATTTCCACAGACACTTAACGAGATCTGTGGTACTGAAAATGTCATGAATTCTCTCCCTGTTGCTCCATTTCTCTCTCAAAAATACACCTTTCTGGCATGTTCTGTCTCCCTAATAAATTTCCTAATAATTTTTCCACTTATTAATTTTTCAACTTCCTGACCTTCAGAGCTGAAAACTATGTATTGTATCATTTCACATGTTAAATTACAGGTAGTAAGACTCTGTTTGTCTTCCCATGTAATTGCAACTAAAAAAAGGCAAAACAAAAAAAACAACAACAACAAAAAACTTAGTTGTAAAGGAACTTATAAGAGCAAGAACAAGATCAATATTTTACACTTGAGGTTATTAAATTTCTACTAAAGATCCTTTTCATCAAAAACATCTACACATGTATTCTTCCAATTTTTAATCCACTAAGACACATTTGGCATTATGTGAGTAAGTCGGGAAAGCAAAGAAAAATATCCCTGCAAATGGTTATGGGTGGCAGTTTAACAGTGATATTGATTAAGCACCTGGAATATATTGGAACCTGACAGGAAAGTCACCTGACTGTAGAAATCAATGCAAGATGAATCTGCTTATTTTCTTTGCAGACTGGGGAACTGTTGGGTGTAAAGACAGACTTCCAGCACTGAGCACACCCCGTGTGTCTTCATGCTTGTTCTTCACCCTTGTCCTGCTTCTTACTCATCCTCATCCAGAGTAACTCTGGCTGCTCTAGAATGAGGTGCCAGGCTTGGAACCTTTTAGGTGAGTAGGATGGAAAGATGTGGAAAGGGGAGCGTTGTGTGTTTATGGCACTCAAACTCAGTCATCTCACTGAGACGCCTGACTTTCAAAACACAAAACAAAACACAACATCAAAACACAAAAAAACCAACCAAA
>VZTI01005189.1:206109-216385 GCA_013397865.1 Struthidea cinerea
CCCCCAAAAAAAACAACAAAACAAAACAACAAAACCCAAACAAAAAAAACCCCAGAAAGACAAAACCAAAGGTGTCTTAATTAGTGGAAAAACAGTCTTAGTTTCGGCTTCCTCCCCAGCTTGCTCTTTTAGAAGAGCCTGTCTCTCAGTCTATTAAAGGATCTCTTAAAACTCGTGCTTATCTGTAGATGACATGCATATTTCCTCAAATATACTTTTGGTATAAAGATTTTTTTTTTAAATTGTTTTTAAAGACTCTGAGGACTCCACCATTCAATACCAATTTATAGTAAAGAAGAGAGAACTTATAAAAACGCCTGTTGTGTGGTCTCAACATCAAACTGCAAGAAATGCATGCACGCAGCTGAAGTGGTTGGTTAAAATAGGCTGCAGCTTCTTAATTATCTTTAAACCAGCAACAAATGGCTGGACTGTAAACTGGAATTTGAACGAAAAACAGCAGAGGATAAGGATCTCATGATGGTTACAAATCTTACTACAATGAGCACTGTACAAACATAGGGGCACAAAATCCCTGTCCAGAGGACTGTTAAGCTGCTGCACAAGAGAACCAAGACAGCAAGAAAGTTGTGTAGGCCCTTAGCACGTGTTTCTTCACAAAAAAGGAGCAGAATATAAGACTGTGGTAATGAGAAACCTACTTCTGAGAAAAAAAGAGGAGTGGAAAACAGCAGAGGACTGCTACAAAGCAAAGCGGAGAAGAACACAAGAAGAAGGGAGATAAAATAAGCAGGATAAATGTGGCTGAGGCTATTCTGGTAAATGGATTAGGGAAAAAAAAAAAAGAAAAAAGACCCAATAGCATTCAGATTCAATAGTGACCAAACAAATGAGAGTTAAAAAAAACCCTTAATGAAATCCTTGACTCAAGTTAGATGGAACAATGTCTGGAAGCTCCCTTCAGGCTCCAGCAGCTCTGCCCCTACCTGTGAGAAGCATAAGCCTCTCTTGAGTCAAAGTTTTCTCTTTATTCTTCTTGGGAGGACAAGGGTGAGCAAGAACAACATGAAATAAATTTCCACACAGTTTTTACTTAGCTTCCCAACGATGTCTTCAACACTTAACAGAGGAAGCCAGGGCAGTATCAAAGCATGAAAACACCAATCATATGTTCAAATGTGACTTTTCCTGTGCGTTATTGAAGTGATTTGAATTAACTTACTGAAGAGGGCTCATGACATTCTTGAAAATTCTGAGAAATTGTGCAAAAATAATAAATACAAGTGTAAATGATGGTGATTCCATATTTTCTAAGTTCACCTGACCAACATGCAAAGCCTAAAAAACACAGCTAGCATGCCTTTGCTTAGTTAGGCTGCAACTACAAAATTATTGAAAGCAACAGACACAAGTTCATCCCTGATACTCATCTACCATTTCTTTATTGAAATCTTTTGGGATCTCTTCATGTGCTATTTTATCTTTTTTTTTTTCTTTTTTTTTCTTTCCTCCTCTGCTTGAAAAAAGGAATGTTGAGTAGAAAGTGGGAAAAACTCAGGAAACAAGTTTATGTTTTAACTCTGTAGATGTTCTGTTTGATATAACAAATTGTTTCCTGTAAGAGTGCTTCAACCAGGTACTATTTGAAAAAAAAAGTATTACATTAGCTAAGAAACAACATAATAAAATTCTGCAATAATTACCACAAATAAGTACAACACTCTAAGGACAGATTAGCCTCCTTTCAAGTTAGGAGGCAGAGGAAGCACCTCCTTGCAAAGAGCTACACAGATGGACCATTAGACCAGATAAAAGTCACTAGGCCCAGGATAAACAACTGTTTAATATAAGCAACATCCCCATTTTGTTGGTCTTACTTCCTTTACTGCACAGCTAGTGGGGTTAGAGGTTAAAAATCAATAAATCCATGAATAAACCTTAATACTTTTTCTAAGTAGCACATAAGAGGGAGACAAGAAAAAAAAAAAAAAAAAAGAACACTTGTTCTAGAAATACAAAACATTTTACATGGATTTTTTAATTTAAATATTTGTTCTATCAAAAAAAGAAAAAGTAAGCCAACAAAGCTCAGGATTATCAAAGAATATCCCCTTTTCCTTCAGCTCTTTTTTAAGGGCTGGCCAGTCTTTTATTGTATACTCACTCCTCTTTAGACTCCTACTTGCATTATTTAATTTTTCTGCAGGCCTGTAGATAACACATCTGTTGTCAGCCTGTCTGTATATGCCCATCAGATATGCACAGGGAATAAAATGGTTAGAACAGGAAACAAAGGACTATTCCTTTATTCCTGCCTGACAAAAATCAGATTCACTGGAAGCTGAAGCCAGCTATGGCACTTACAGTGGCAGCAGGTTGAAGAATGCTTTCTATTTAAAAATATTATTTGTATCATAGAGGAACATGTATTGTATGAGGGATCTTTCTAACTCCATAGTGGCTAAAATAAGATGTTGCATTTTGAAAAATATAATTTGCTGAATCCGATATTTTAACTATCCACAAGAAGGAAAATAAAATTTATGTATAGAAAAATAAGTCTATGAAATTAAAAATATATTTAAAACCACCCTTGAATATTTTGTGTTTCTTTAAAGAGCATCCCCTTCAATGACTGCTTTGCAAGGCCTACAACATGGAGACACCTGGAGGCTCTTCTTTATAAAGAGCGGATAAACACACTGTGAAATTCATTGGACCTTCAGTGACTGAAACACCAACATAATCATTAAGTGTCACTACAACTTTACAGGTGGAAGCTGCTCGCACTTCAGCTGCAGCACTTAGTGGGCAAGATTCAATCAAAAGCCCACATAAACATGCTTGCAGTGACATTCAGCTTTGTGATTTCCTATTAGGTTATTTCCCAGCTTAATCAGCATTTGTGATGCACTTCTGCCACTTGCATGAACACAACACACTGTAATAACACTGACCATGATTGATATTTCTTCATATGGACTTGCTGTTAGTACAATTATTTATTTATGACATACTTTTATGAAAAACACTATTTCATGTATGAACATCCCTAAACGGTCCCCATATGCAGCAGTAATTATTGATGACATTTTGAGGAATTATTTAATATCTGCACTCAGCCAACTAATTTTTATGAGACAAAACTCAATGCAAGACGAAAAAACTGACCTCCTGAATTTGTTAACTACACTTAACTACTTTGCAAGCTATAATAACAAAGATATTAGCTCACAAACACAGAACATTCAAAGCTGTTTAATCTGAGGAAAACAGCGCATATTAATACACACTCTCACTGACAGATATTTACAAAGTAATTAACAGGTATAAGTAACTCTCATAAATTAAGGGCCGTTACAAAGACGCTACCAGGTTATCTACTCAGGAAAAGAAATCCATCATAGGCCTGTTAATTTTCAGACTCCGAAGTTTTGACATTTCAAGTAATTCTTACTTCCTTAAAACCATATGATCTAGAATACATCTTCACCATTCTTAAGAGAGAAAACAAGGATATGTTGCGATTTCAATAAATAGGTGGAAAAACATTATCCTCAGAATAACTATAGTCATCAATATTTATGAAACCATATTCTGGACTGGAGATAATACCAAGGGCTTTCCATTAAAGAAAAAAGCAAAAGAATTAATTGAGTAGCTATAATCACAGTAAGTACCCAATTCCATCATCTTGTTATATATCCTCTTCTGAAAGAGCAGAGAGTTACGATTTCATCAGAAAAATGCAGACACATCATAGGAGAGGCACATTACGGAGAAGCAATGAGGAAAGAAATAAAACACACTGTAGTGCAAGAGCCACCTGCCTTAAATCAGTGAGAACATGAGCAAAGCACAGAGAGAGCAGGGTTAGTTGGTGTTAGAGGTGGAAGCCCACAGCCAGGTGGAGGCTGAGGAGCAGCTTTCAAAGATAACAGCACAGAAATATTCCAGAGGAGGAGTGAATGGGTGTCCCTGTCCCTCTGACAGACAGAGGAGTTCACACAGCTTTAAGCTGAGCTCAACAAACAGTGCTTTAAACTGTGCTGACAGCACCTCAGCCCATGCACTGAGTCAGGAGAGGAGAGCAGCAAGAACTGCCAAGCAAAATCTGACTGACACCTTCACAGAACAATTTCTAGCCTGTGCTGACAAAGCACTGGCAGAAGGAGTTCAGCACCACTGGAGCTGAGCCCACAGAGGAGAAGCTGCTGAGAGAAGCCTGTGTCCGAGCTATCGGACTTAACAGCTGACCCAGGAGAAAGAGTCAGCAGCCATTCCCTGAAGCAGGAAAACCATTTGCAAGTCACGAGACCCAGTTGTCCCACTGTGCTACAAAAGCAAACAAAAGCTCAAAGGACTGGTTAAGAACAAAGAACCATGCACAACTTCAGACCAGAAAGTATCCACCGAAGTTAAAGCAGTTCAGATGTCATCTAATACTCTCTCTTCATTTATGTATTTGGACACTAGAAATCAGGGCATGAGATACAAAGGACTCAGGGCTGAGTCCTTAGGCAGAAGACCTTGAGAAGAGACATAAAACATTATAATCTTATCCTCCACAGAAAACAACTAATTGATCAAGGAAAACTTTGTTTGCTGAAACTGCCACAACCTATCATATCATACAGATGATCTGACAATACATATTTACATAAAGAGATGTAAACAGTTCAGCCCCTTTGTTATATGCATTTCAAAGAGAGGTTTGGAGCTGTTTTTCACTCCTCTCTTGCTTATGGTACTCTTGGCCCTACTGGCACTAAACTCCAGAGCTGCCTGTAGTGCAGAAAGACCAGAGAACTGGATAAAAAAGACACATTAGATTTACGGCTCTTGTCAGATGTGCTCTGTGGAGAGCATCGCACACAGCAAAACGGGGCACGAACAGCTACATGCCAACTTCACATCAATCACTCTGTGCCTAAATCTGCAGCCTAGCTCAGGTCTGCTGAAATCTGTGCTCAGCCACAGCGGGCGCTTCCACCTCCAAGGGAGTCTGTGGGTGTTCCATCATGATTCCACCATGCAATAAGGGGAAAACCTCTGTTGCCCAGATTTAAGCAGCTGCCTAGATTCTTGCACAACCTTTTGGCCTTATTTCAATATCTCCTAAAGAAAGGATAAAACAGTTCTTTAAAAGTTTGTTCCATTCCTTTAGTCCTTTTCCCAAGCTGATTTTCAGTGTGCTAAATATGAAAAATAGTAGCTCTGCATCACTGAAGATAGGACACTGAGATTTTAGACAGGAAATTTTATGGGTTTTATGAAAGGCAGGACATTAATCAGTATAATGATGACATTTATTCAAACAAATGACCATAATACAAGGCAAATGTATTAGCCACCTTAACAAGTAAGATGAAGGACACCACCAAATAACCAAAGATATGCTTTGTTCTTAAATATGATTGCAGGATAAACTGTTCTCCAAAGAAAAGACAAATGGATGGATTTTCCAGATTCTGACACCATGAACACCTTCTATACCTGGTGTCTGAAGAATGGTGCAATGGGTTGACCCCAAACAGCACCTAAGCCTCCATCCAAGCTCACTTCTTCCCCAGCAGGATGGGGGAGAGAAAAGGAAGGACAACAGCAAGGAAAAAAATGTGAGTTGAGATAAAGAAATTTTAGGGAAGAAAAATGAACAAACCAACTGCTGAGTGAATTGGAGAAAAGCGCAAAAACTGCAAACCAGGCACTGCTCAGTGGGAGCCAACAAGTCACAAACCCAAGGCACAGCACCACACAGGCTGCTATGAAGAAAATTAACTCCACCCCAGGCAGAGCCAGTGCAAGGGTCTATCCGCAGTCAAACTGTAAAACTTCTGTCAAAAAAAAAAGATAAATGGAACTAAGAATTACTAAAACCAGTAAAATATCAGAGCCTTAACAGCTAGGCCCCAGTGAAGCTTCTCTAATAACAAAAGGACAGCAAGCAAAGTAACAGCTTGGAAAGAGATTTCATTGGGTAAAATTTACCAAAGAAATAGGCTGTGGTAGGAGGATTTCTCTTTTGTGGAACAAATAATAACTAATCTGTTATAGTTCTACCCCAAAAATTCTGAATGGGGGAACCACAATGTGTATTTTCTGGAATGTTTAGTACAGTAAAATTAGGGCAAGAACCAAACACATTCATTGCTGAAAATGTGGCTAAAGATACTGATGCACAAATTGAAGGTAATACATCAAATTAATTATTGGCTTTGCTCTTACTCATACAATATAAAGAGGAGGAAGATTAGAACATAATAGAAATATAAGGCAGGAGTAGTTTACTACTTCACAAGTTAGTCACCATTGTATAAATCCCATACTAGTATGTAATATGAGATGGTGATGGCATAATTGTCTAATATTTCTCTTCACATTTAAAGCCTGAATATGTTCCACGTGAAGCCAGAGACTGACAACAAAAGAGTCCAAATTCACTTTTTAATTTTTCAAAACTGATGCATTGTGCTAAGCGAAAAGCCATCTGATCAGTGGAAAGAGATGTGACACCAATCTGCTCCATAAAGACTGTTGGGCTCAGAATATTAATTCTGCTCTTTGCTTTGCCTCTCACTGACATGAGGAAGCCAGAAAGAATGACCTTTTTCTGAATGGCAGTATCTACACTCTGCTTGCACCGCAGTTTAATACAGAAACTTCTCCCTCCCTTAAGGGCACAGCCTCCTTCCAGGTGTATGAAATCAATTCTAATCGTAATAAATTCTCATCTTAATCTCACAGTTAGGCTGCCTATTTCATTATTCAAGATGTCACAGAATTATGCTTCCGATTTCAGCTCCTTACTCAACTCTTCCCAATGTCTCCTAACAGATTCCAGTCTTCTGCCTTTTCTTCAACGCTATCCATTTGTGCCTACACCAGTACTCCTGCCCCTTGGCACCACCTTGCACACAGCCCTTTAATCATTCCATTAAATCAAACCTTTATGAGACCTACTAAAGAACTACATCATGTCTTTTTCAGCAACCAGCGCCTGGTCACCAAAATTTTTTGTTGCTACTGATTCTTGTTCTTGTAGGTCAGACAAAAAAAAAAGAGATTTTTCTCCACTTGTACTTCTGGAACACAACCAGCAGCAAGCCAGCAGTTGCAACAGCCTGCGTAGAATTTCACTGAGTATAAAATACATATAAATCTTAGAGTTAGTCAAAAGGTGATATTAAATGGCTTCTAGCAAGGGTTTCTTACCTGGAATATACAAGTGACCATTTTTTTTTTCCCTGAAAGACATCTTAGATTCAAAGCAGATTTTAATAATACAAAATCTTTGACAACTATTTGCATAGAATAACCACAGGATTTAACCAAGATCGCAATATTATGGTATGCTGTGAATGATCTGATTTTTTTCTCAGTAAATTGGCTACTGATATAAGAGCTCTAGTCACTTGATAGTTCATTCTGTAACATATTCCTGAGAATACTATTACCATCATGACCTAAATCAGTTCGCAAATTACATTTTTAAAAATATATATTTATGTTAAGTGCTAAAAAATATTTGTGAGAAAAGGCAAAACAGAGTTAACCACTGATATTCTCACAATCTTAGTCAAGGCAATTCAAACTGTAATTTGCAATGGCACTATCATCTACGGCTGATACCAGGAAACCCAAGAAATAAAATCCATCTCCACCAAAGAGCCAATTTGATGGCTCTCTCTTTTCATACTGCAACAGCTCAGGAACTCCAAATCCAAAACTATCAGATGGACTTTTTAAGAGCATCTACAGATAAGTTTGCTTTTTCCTCCTGACATCAAAATCAACAGGCATCAGATTTTTCTGACTGAGCCTGACATTCCTTCTCAGACATCCAAAGCAAACTTTTCAATAAAAAGATACACTGATTGAGGATACCCTGAGGAAAAAAAAATATTTATGAGTGACAGGAGGCCGACTGCTGAAAATGTATATCACACTCTCATCTATATGCAAACACTTCAGAAGCTAGAGGGAATCTATTAAACCTAGTTTGGGTATTAACTTTATGTTTTCTTCTGCAAACTAACTCCTCATAGCAAGCTTAAAATAACAAGTAGGATTTTTTCCCCCTGCTTGCTTTATGGCAGCCAGGATATGGGGTCCTGGCCAGGTTTGGGCTGAGGGGTCACACACGATCCCCACCTGTTATTTGCCCACTAAATAAAAGGAGCTTTGCACTCTTCAGCAGCCTAGCTCTGAAATCTAACAAATTCCCTTCAGGAGCTCTATGCTTGTAATAAAAGACTTTGAACTTCATACTCAGAGCTAAACAAGGATTTTTCAGAGTAAAAATTTTCATTACCTGGAAGTTTCCAAAGCCAGTGTGAACTTTTACTAACTGAAACAGGAATTATTTAACCACCACAGTCATATAAAATGCATTTTAACGAACCCCTGGAGGAATGAATCATAGCTCTTTATTTTCCTCCTCTAAGCTGGGGAAAATAATTTTCTTGGAGCAGATCCATTTTGTCCACTGACGGAGGAAAACGTAACGAGGGGCAAAGGAACTGGACAAATACTCGGCCTCCCTCTACAAGTGGAATGAAAGAGCAAATCAGGTCTCCATTCCATACCAATGGAACAGCACTGGCATTCAGCACTGGTCTGCGAGATTGCTCTCCCTGTGTTAAGTGAACAAAATTGGAAAAGGCATTTAAATTAATGTTGTATCTTAATCACACCATGCTTATTAATAAAAAGCAGGGTTTGCACTGGTGTAAGGAAAAACTGACATTTCCAGCTCCAGTACTGAACAACTGGACATCATCAGCAAATGATGACTTGCCCCAAGACAGCATTAGATGATGTAGTAATTTTCATGCGCACAAATGAAATTTAATTTGCAAATGGAGGAATAAATTGGAAAACAAAAACAAAACCACAATTATAAAACCAGAGATCTTGGTGACCTGGCAATATGGTAATGACAACCCTAAACTGCTGAACTAGCTGGAAAGCAAAACACCACGTTTGAGAAGGGAAGAGGTAAGAATAGTGCTTTAGACACAGTTTTTGACCATTCAATAGAAATAATAAAACTCACAAACATTTACTATTTTACATATTAAGCCAAACAATGACTACAAAAACAGCAAATCTGCCCCAGCAACTCTGATGCAAAATTGCTGTCAAAATCTCAGGTAAACAACCCCAGGCACACTTATCTTATGTGAAAAGGCATCCTCAGTTCAAAAAGCAGGAGTTTCAGAAGAACCAGGCTTACATAATGCCAGTTGTATTAGGGTGGTGGGAAATATTTATTGTAACCAAATTTGATATAATCATACCTGTTGCCTTGTCTGACACAAATTTTGGACACTTTAACACAACTGATTCAATTAAGTGCATATTAAAAATTCAATCACTGTCATACTTCAAATTACTTTTTCCTGACAGATGAGAACAACAGACGTCTTACATTTATTCACTATTTCATCTTTGTCTTCTAAAATTCTCACTTTTTAATATCTGGTATATTCCAGGTGACAATGCTGAAACATTCACATTTGGGAAGAAAGTATTAGACTGAAAATCTGATATTTTGCTTTGCAGTCTTTGTCTTTTGAATGTGACAGACTTTTCTATACATTCAGAATGCTATATATATGCATATATTTATGTATAGATATGTATATACATATGTGTATGTTGCCCTAATGTACAGACTAGCAGTTATGAGATTTTAAGAACTTTCAGAATAGTGAGTAGTAAATTTCTAGCTGGACCTTAAGGAGTAATTTATAAAAGAAATTCTGGACTTCATTATAATTGATGGGTTTTATGAAGCCCATTAAAAAGCGAATAGAAAAAACAAAGAGAAAACATTTTTATGTTTGCTTTATATTTATAACCTATTAGATATCATATGGGCTTACACATAAATTGCCAAAGCCTTGTGAAACTGAATTTTAAGAGGTTATTTAAAACACTGTAACAGAAAAACAAGCAAACTTCTTATTAGTCACAGCCAAGTTACTTAGAGAAATCCTTTCATTACATAAGCAAGCTTCTCTACAGCAGTTAGAGAGGCTGTGTATAAAATATGCCACTAATCAAAATAATTATGGAAATTTATTACAGGTATATAAATATTAAATTCAGAATAATCCTTTTGCTTCCTAAATTAAACAAACCCCAAGTATTTATTACTTTAAAAACATGAAACTCCTCATGCCACAGAAAATACTTCCTTGGCAGGGCCTTCATTCCTTACACGTTTATCCTGAATTCAGAAGGCCACTGAAGAGCTCAAATTCCTGCCTCTGAAAGAAGATATTTTGTATCTGTGGTCTTCACAAAA
>VZTI01005189.1:216429-239598 GCA_013397865.1 Struthidea cinerea
AAAAAAAAAAGTAACTACTCTGTCTCTCTCTCCCTTCAAACTTTCCTTTTGTCCTTTCAAAAATTTCAAAGAACAAATTCTAAACATTCAGACTGACTTAACCAACTACTACCCCTTCCCATTTTGTTTTAATCCCAGCTGTGCCACTCTGCTCCAAGTTTTTGAAGTCAAGCTGATCAGCACTTCAGAATTATTTTTTAAAAACCTCGTGTCACCCCTGGTCTTTTAACAGCTTCATTTCATGTTCTTTTTTTTTTTTTTTCAATGACCTTCATCAGAGCCTCCTCATTTCCCCCCAGCTCTCTGCAAGATTCTCCAAGACCGCTGTACTTGGCACACATCTCATGCCTGCACAGTCCCACCCAGAAACTCTCATAACAGGAGTGAATGCAGCAGGTTTAGGCACCTGTCTCACCAATCTACCTCTTTATTCTCATTCTCTTCTACCATGTCCAAATTAAAATCTCATTAGCCTCTTCCTCTGGTCTTTTGTTACAGATGTCTAGCACGTATTTCAGATATATTACAGCTCAACCGAAGTTTTTAATTCTACACCATCCCTTCCTCCCCCCCTTTTAAAATCTCTTTTATCAATACTTTCTATAGTAATAACCACCTGCATCTCAGCCTTCTAAACTTGACTTAAATCACTATAGTTATTACACCCTCTGATAAATCCTTCGTCATTTTGGTCTGCAGAGGCTTTTTGCACAGTATCTCTGAAAAATAGCTCTTCTAATCCTTTTAGAGTGAGGAAAAAAAAAGGGGGGGGAAATAATTAAAAAAAAGCTCATCCTGGCTTCTGCATGGCTGCATTCCTTGTTTTGGCCTAAACAA
Organism: Struthidea cinerea; assembly: GCA_013397865.1. Taxonomy (NCBI): domain Eukaryota; kingdom Metazoa; phylum Chordata; class Aves; order Passeriformes; family Corcoracidae; genus Struthidea; species Struthidea cinerea. The sequence continues at coordinate 217,267 of VZTI01005189.1, forward strand.
GTGCAGTTTTGCTCAGCTCAAATCTGTTCCAGATGTGGCTACTACCAGACAAAAGATTTATCAGTGCAGATAAATACTGCAGTATCCCATTAGCAATGGCTGCTCCAGTGTGAATCCTCTGGATCACCTCAGGGAAGCAGCACACTCTTGCATTCTAAACCTAGTACAACTATGTAGAGCCCCAAGGAATCTCACCTGTGCATCAACACATTTGAAGACATTTACATTAATTTTATTGCATAAATGTAAGCTTTCTTCATTTTCTCAGCCTTCTTGTCCTATCCCCTTCTCCACCTCAACACTGATACCAACTTCTACTTCTCATCTCAGGCTGGAAGCCTCCAGAGCCCATTTAATAGAAAGGACAATTCCACAAACCTAAACTATTGGTCTTGAAACAGCCCCTTAAATCTCCCTTCCTCATGCAGCCAGCCAGGATCACAGCAAAGGCTCTTACAACACTCAACCTACAGCCCACAGTCAAATAGGACTGTGTCACCATCTCACTGATTCTATTTCTCTGTTTGATTTTTTCTTTTTTAGGCTTTATAGTTAGCTTTTCTATTCTTGCAAGATATGGGACCTTCTATTACCTCTGTGCTTACAGATCAAGTAGTTTAGCACAGCCTTATCACTTACACAGTGAATGAATGGAAAATAGTAATGACAATTAAATAAAAAACTGACTGTGACAACACCTTTTTTAATCTCAATAAAAATACAGCCAGTCTGAGAAACAGCTACAGCATGACTTACATTTTACAAGCACTTTTTTAAAAAGAAAAGCTATAGCAAAATATTAGGCACGCGTATATCAGAAAGAGGCAGGGGAGGGCAGGAAGGGGGAAAAGGGAAGAGTTTTATAAAATCAGCATTCTTCTGTACCAAAATGAATCTTAAATATTTTCCCTTAAAAGCTACGTCTAGCTGACAATGTAGTCAACAGTTAATATTTATGTTCATATGAGAACTTTCTATCCCAAGGAAGAAAAGAAAATAATTCTTCATCATATCTTTTATATTCTGGTCTCTTGATTATTTAGACATTCAGCATCCACAAACAAGCAGTTTATCCATGAGATCAGCTATGTGACACCAAAATTAATGGACCTTGAGAAATATCCTTCACAAAAAAAAAAAAAAAAAAAAAAAAAAAAAAGAAAGTTGATTAGCATGCTTATACATGGCTTAAAGGAAAGCAGACAAATTGTGCAAGAACACAAATGTCTCTTAAGGCCTCAGTTTCTGCAATCATCTGGATGAAAGCAACACTGTATTTCTGGTAAACTCTGCTGCTTCACGAAGTACTGCTCATTAAGATACAAGCCTATGCCTAATAGCAGCGACAAAGGCATTATTTCAAATGCTGTAACTGAAAAAGAAAAATAACGCAGCAACTTGAACCAGTAAAGGACACATTGATCCATAAGCCAAAACACTCCCTCATAACGTATCAAGACACAGTTTCTTGTTGGCAATGCTGCCCTTTTACATGTCTAACTACACAGAGAGATCTAAACCCACATCTATCTTCAGCCAAACTATTTCTTGAGTCATTTAAAAGAGCAAACATGCAAAGACCTTGCAGCACGCTTACCCTTTCAGCTCGTCCTAACTCTGCAGCCCAGAGCTTTTTATGCCAAATGGGACATGGCTTCGCTTTCAAGGGTACCCTCACAGATTCTTTTCACTTTCCTGCAGATTTGCCGCTAGAATTTATAACTAGCACTTCAAGCCTTTTCTCCCCCTCGTCCACACTGGTTTAACTTCTTTATGATGGTAGATAATTGTTTTGGCCTTAGGCAAGGAATGTGCTCTCTGCTTAGGAATATGGCTGCACAGCATCTTTATAAGGGAGCCAAATGAGGAAAAATGAGATAGTTGCAGAACATTACATTTTTTATCTTATCAATTATTGAAGAAATACTCTTCTATTTAGTACAGTAAGAATACTAATAAGGGGTCAAAATATAATATTAGGTGCTTGGTATTAATGGGGATAAGAGTCATGATGAACAAAAATTCAAAATAAACATTATTTAATGAATATGGTAGCAACACAAACTACAGAAAAATAGCATTGCTATTAAAAGAATAAAAGAAAACAGAAATTAATCCAAGTAATTGAAAAACTGAGGAAAGTCCATCTTCCGTACAATCTATATCCTCCTTACCGAACAATAAATGTATTTTATTTTTACTTCAGTTAGTATAATCTGAGCTGATACAACAAGAAATAACTTTAGAACACATATAATGTACATCTATACTGAAATGGTGTTACTCATTAACGAGGACAATAATCTAATTGATTCTCAAAGTTCTGTATATCTGAAAAGGCAGGCTTAAAGATTTTTCAACAGAGGCAAAGACATATTGGATGATTTCCCGTTTAGATGTACACAAGAAAAAAGAAAGAAAGATACTTAGAAGCCTTCTTTCACAAATGAAATTGAAGGTGGATTTTTGAAAGACCGAGAGGTGGAGCGTCTGTAGGCGACCCAAAATTGTGTACTACTTTATTATGCTTCCTCCTTTTCTTTGTAATATGATATCAATACTTGTCAGATAAACTGGATAATTTTTTTGTGTTGAACCCAGAAGGAGGGGGAAAAAAGTACTGATCACAAAGCTAACACACAGAAATAGAAATTCCATAAAGGACTTAAAACACTGGAAAAGAAGCAAAGGCAAAGACAGTCCTTCTCATCACCTTAAGCGGTTCCATCATAACAGCTATAATTCTTTTTCCTATTTCCCATATAAGTCTGTACCTCCCAAGGACAGCAAATATCATTACAGGAATACTTGAGGGAAATCTCTCCACTGATACTAATGTTTTCATTCTGTAGTGGAAGCACCAAAACCTAAACTTTGCAATGCTACATTAGAACACAGACAGCCTTTAGCTTTCCTCTATTTCCATTATTTTGCTGTTTCTTTTTTTTTTTTTTCCCATTCACTCAGTACTCAGAGCCCCTAAAGTTACTAAGGAAAAAAAATCAGTTTGCATTTACTCATAATCACAACATTAACAAAAATTTTCACATTTTTTTCCCAGTTTGTTAAAAGTACTTATGAATAATGATGTCGCTAATGAAGAGGTTTGTTAAAAATTCATTGTCTTTTAAAATCCTCATTAAAAGCCTGACTTTTTGGCCATGTTTTTGTATGTTTTCTGTGTTTTTAATGTTGAAGCTTTTAAATATAAAAGATGGGGGCTTGATTTTCCAAAGAATAGAACCCAAACTGGTCCTTGTTAACACCAGCTCTTCTTCTCACATCCTTTCTGAACCTCTTCCTGGAGAGGCAAGCTGAAAAATACCACACTGGCAGCAGCTGAGGGAGCAAACATGAGTGATCCTTTGGAGATTTCTGCTGGCAGCTGACTGCTCCATCTATTTCCCAGCAGTGTTAAGAGCACAATATGGCAGCAACAAAACAGAAAGTCAGAGATGTGGCTTTGCTGATATCTCATACTTCATACTCAGTTTGGAAATTAGGGTCTTTTTTTTTTTCCAAAGAAATTTTGTTAACAAGTTTCAAACTGATATTTAAATAAGTATTTCTGGTTTAGCTCTTGAGAGAGAGACAAAAATATACAGAATTCCTGCAGTTCAAACTTAGATACCTTCCCAGTCACATACATAAAAAGTATGATACACCTAGAGTATTTACAAGAGTTTACACAGTTTCCATTAAATCCTGAATGACTACATAGCATTTAATTCTAGTATTTAATAAAGGTATACAGTGAAATCCAAGTGGTTGACATATAAACCTCCAGAGGCAGTACTAACCTGAGGCTGGCAGGCATCTTCTCTTCTGCTTTGGCTGAGTGACCTTTCACTTGACCTACAAGCATGAGTATCACTCGGGAATACCAATGAGAAGTACAAGAGGCCAACTCTCTCCTACACAGGTTCTCTGGGCAGTGGCTGGTGCAGAAGGTAATGTTAAACCCAGAATTCAGGCTTTGTTTTCTGGATATGTGCATTTGTCTTCCTAAAAACTGACAGATTCATCCCCTTCTGCCTTATTTCTTCCTCTCTCCAGGCCTTCTTTTTCGAAGTTAGGTTCTTCTAAAACTGCTGCACAGAGAAACAAAATATTGACATGGCTGCCTGATTGTCGTGGAATTACTCCATAGAGGAGAATTCTGAATTAACATGCAACATCATTTTAGCTTTAATATTTTGTGGTTCAGTCACTAGACCTTGCAGTTTATTGCGTCTGTGAACTGCATTTTCTTCTGCCAGAAAATAACCTTCTATTTAAGGCACTTGAGGTTGGGTAAAAAAATATCCTCAAACAGATTTCATTAATTCAGGCAAGAGAAAGTTAATATCCCATGACACAGACAATTTGTTTGTAGGGGTGTTAAATGCATCATTTCCCTAATAAACTAAACCACCAGAGGAATGTGTAGAAGCTGGTGTTCCTTCCCTCAACCCATAAAAAAGCAGCAGTGTCTGCCAGGTAAACTCTGAGGAAAAGTAGTCAATGGATCACATGCTGATAAGCCTTTTTAAGTGAGGTAAACAGATTGATATCTCAATAACAGGAAGAAAATATTCTGTTTGGAATCTTTTGAATGGGCTCTCTTGCAGGACCCAGAAGCACAGTCCATTTATTGTGCCCTCAGAAGAAAGAGACTGTTCTACCTGCATTACAGTCTGAGCCTCCAGAATGCCTGCATTTCCATGTTTATACAGATTGCTTGAGAAATAATGGTTTTCATTTTGCTGATCTTTATGCAGTTCCAATTTATCATCTCATCAGCACTATAAAGAAAACAAAACCAGCTGTCTGAACAGCACAGGTATATGGCATGACTAACTCAGCTTTAAAAAAAGCTGGAATAGATAGAGCTGGTAACATTTGCAGAAAAGAATGCACACTGGCTTGTGTTATGGGTAGGAGATGTGCCCTCTCACCTTCACATGCCCCTAAATAAAACAGATTAGGTTCTTACTCCACAAAACTTTCAATTCAAGAAACATATTCCCCCCTGCATGCCACAGATCAACTCACTTCTGAGCTATCATTGCTGTCCAAGAGGAGTCTGAAAGCCTGCAAAGATTTCAAAGGTGCCCCAGCTGCTATTTGTCCATTTAATTCTCTGAGGACTCTCTATTAGCCTTCTGGCATGGAAAGCCAAACATATTTGTTGGAAACAAGAAAACTCTATAAACCAAAAGCCTTACAGACCGTACACTTCCCAGCGGTTTTCCAAAACCACTGTCCTTGGTCCTTTTAATTTGACCAGCACATTCTCCTGATAGGAAGATCATAGTCCTTTGGAAAGCTGAATAAATTTAAGATGAAAGCTAAATATTTTTGACATGTCAAGACATATTTGAAACATATCATTAAGCAAGACAGTTGCCTAATGGATCACCATGAATGTTAACATTGTCACTGAGAAAAATCTCTGCATACATCAGTATGGAAAACATCAAGCTTTCTGTTTTCATCCATCTCATCTAGGGAAACATAGATACAAAACCAATCAGCCTTCCTACGGTTTTACGCAGTGTCTTTGGTTCTCTACTGAATAAAGAAGCAAAGCAGACCTTTAGATTTTACTGAACAAAAGCTGAAATACAAATCCAGCTGCACAGCCAACCCTCAATCCTTTTAAACATGTATGTTTCACTGCAAATGCCTGCAAAGAGCAAAATCTTCTGCCCTTACGTGTTCTTACACCACCTCGCGAGGGAGAAGAGGACAGGTCTCAAAGAAACAAATATTTTTGTATTAGGTAAGATTAGACTCAGAAACTATTCTGATTCAGACAATGGAATGGGTGTATTACTCAAAACCAAGGTATTTTCACCCAGAATATTATTAAATTTCACATGTCCAGACTCCTGGACCAACGTGCGCAATAGTAATCTGCAAGTTTTTAGGGAGCTGGACTGGAAGGATTTACAAATTAAACAACAGAAAGCCAGATTAATTTTAAAAATAAAATAAAATAGTGATAAACCATAAGCAATACAGCTGTGCTTTCCATTAGGATCTTAAGCCACACAACGGCATGACAAGAATTAATTTGCCCAGATGCAGTTCACACCCCTTGTGAGAACTCCAGACTATCAGCACAGAGCCACTTCATCTCCTGGGGGATGGCAAGGCTCACAACCCACAGACTCTTGTGGAATAAAGCTTACATGACAGGACTGCATTTTGCAGCAGCAGCATAAGAGTGAGTTCACTCAGCCTGTGGCACAGCCAGGACAGCTACAGCCCCAGCATTACTGCCCAGGGACTCCTTGGGTGGAGGTGTGCATGTGGAGGTCAGCTGTGGAAGGGTAAATATCCCAGTACGGAGGGGAGGTGGAGCAAATGAAAGGAGGACAGCATGTAGGGAAGCTCAATCCAGGCTCATGAGGTGTAAGGTACAGGAGGGAAGAGCACAGTGAAGAATGTTGCCATATGAGTTGTTGTTTCAGTTCTCAAACTTGTTGAACAATGGATTTTCACTAAAATCTACGAATGTCACCGTATGTAAGAGAACCAGGAATTTTTACTTTCTGCTCTCTGCAAGGCACTTAGTTGAACCAAGGGATTGTGGTATCTCATGATTGCAGGGACTGGATAGATGCTTGTATACACGCGTTGAACAAGCATTTCGGTTTTAAAATATGTATTTATATACACTTTATGAACACTAGCTGTGATGTGCATCTAATCTTGCTTTAGCCATGTTTGTCCTCCTTTCACCTACATGACAATCAAAAGAATAAATTTATCAATGATGTTGCAAACCAATATATATTCTGAAAGGAGTGAATTATTCAGCTGAATCCTAACATAGTTGCCCGTGAAAAGTGTTTGACAGAACTGTATGATCTGCAGGGCAGCAATCCAACTTTTAATACTGCTGTGTTACACAAGCCATAAATATTTTTCTGACACTGTCAGGTTTAACATTCAGCACTACTATAATTTCTACCCTAATCCATGAACAGTTTAAAGGATTTGTAGTCTCTTGATATTTCATCAGCTGTAATTATAGTTGTTTTAATGGGCTATATCTGTTTCTGCAATATAGTAGGGTTCTTGTTCTATGGGAAAAAAATAAAACAAAATCCCCACACAACAAAAAAACTAATGTACTTCAAAGCACAAATCAAAACTGCCACATAAATGAAGTAAATATTACTTATAAAACTGATGCCTCAAACAGAGGAGGACAACCACAACTTGGAAAGAATAGTTTAGCTTCATGATGATTTCAATAACCACTATTTACCCGACTACTACACTACTACAACCTCTACAATGTGTAAAAATAATGGCAATTAAGCAGGAAGAAATGCGTCAGACCAACAAGCTTAATTGAAAGTGAGGAGATGGAAAAATCTAATTAACTTTGCAAACTAGTTTTGCCTTTGTCAATTACCTTAATTGTGCTATTGGAGTACAGGTTATGATCTTCACTAAAATTTGAATCACAAGAACATGTCTGAACTCTCTGAAAGAGAAACAGCCTCTCAATGCTTCTCAATTACGGCAACACAACATGAAGCAGCATCACATCTGTTGAGACACAATGTTTGTAAGGTTAAAACCTCTCAGGCTTTTATCTACCTGCTCAGCTACTGCTCATATTAAAAATTTGGGATGCCATTAACAGTTAGTCTTTTAATGCAATACTTATAAATGGGAGCTTGGCATTTCCCTAACCTTGGATCATTTACCAAAGAGTCATCTTATTTCACAAAGAATATCCCCTGAAACTCCAGAACAGCCAGGGAAAAGGTACCAGGGAACTGCCACAGCACTACTGCAGCAGGAGCTGCCTGAGGGCCAGCAAGAACAGATCAGACCTTTTCTGCAAGTACAATTTCATGGCTGCAGCTACAGCTGGTGCTGACTATGGTTAATTTTCTGAAGGGGGACTCAAGTTTACACCCTGAAGTACATACTGATAACATACTAGAAACAAAAAAAGTTGGAGACTCAGGAAAGGACCTGGAACTTCCCAGGAATTTCCCCTCAAGGCCTGTGAAAGACTACCTCCTTTAACCCAAAAAAGTGAGAGCAACTTCTTTCACACCCATCATTTTGCAGGATCCTGACCCCACCCAGCAGCCGAATACCCACCCCACACCTCTTGCTCACTCCACTCTTTTGTGGGGCAGGGAGAAAAACAGAAGGAAGGCAAGAAGACTCCTGGAATGAGACAATAGCAGTTTAATAGGGAAAAGCAGAAGCTGCATGTGCAAGTACAGCAAAGTCCCCTGCTTCCCATCGGGAGGCAGATGTTCAGCCACCAGGGCAAGCAAGGACTCAGAGCATGTTAATGGCTGCTTGGGAAAACAAACACCTTAACCCTTAACGTCCCCTCTTGCTCCTGCCCTGAGCTTTTATGGCTGAGCACACCACCAGATGGGATGGGATATCCCCTTGGTGAGTTGGGCCCCGCTGTCCTCACTCTCTCCTCCCAACCACTTGCCCATCCCCAGACTTCCAGTCTCTGTGGCGTTGGATAAAAACAAGGTTTTGCACTACTCAGCAACACTGAAACATCGCTGTGTTACCAACACCGGTTTAGCCACAAATGCAAAGCACAGGACCACACGGGCTGCTCTGGAGAAAGCTACTTTTCCCAGTACAAATTTAATGGAAAACACAGTCATTTCACTCAAAAAAACAACTTATATATGAAAGCAATCCCAAAAATCAACCTGAGAGATTGCAACTTCCTGTGATACAAAAATCCCGAACCAAGCCACCCACAAGAAAAAAATATTCCTTAGATCTCTTAATGCCTTTTAGACTTCTATAACAGCCTATAAAACTGCTGCCTGGAAGAAAACTTGAGGTTCATTCCAAAGTTTTTCTGACAACCCTTTCATTTAAAAAAGGTGAAATTATGTAAACTAATTTATTTAAATTAAAAAAAATTCTATTAGCAAAATTGAGTGCAAACAATGTAATTAAGAGCAAAAACTGTAAGCAGTTGGAAATGTAAGTGAATAAAAACTCTGACCAGGACAAAACACTTAATAGCAATCAGTTTTGAAACTTAAAGTTTCAGTTACGTATTCCTCGTTCCCATTGTCAAAACAGTATCTTCTATTCTTTGACATATACATATTTTTATCCAATGTTGCTGTCTCCCATCACAACACTTCCAAGCAGAAAAAAAAATAAACTCCACACCCCTTAAAATGAAAACTCAGTTTTCTGTAACTTGACAGCAACACAGTTACAACAGATCCATTGCCTTTACACAGAAAAGGTGAGGGTTTTTTGGTTTTTTCCTGCTTATTTCTTTAAGAACTTCATCTGAAAACTATTAAGTCAATTTTTCTCCTTCTAAGTGTACAATTTCGCTCAGCTTGAAGTTCCAGCTATCAGGCACCTGCATTGAGCACCGGATGGGACATCCGAGAGATCAGCTTAATCCCTGCCCTATCTCAGCACACATCATATAATCCCATTCACAGAGCTATCAGCCATCAGCTTTGCTTGTCAAGGATTCCTGCCACTCCTGCTCCTCTTGGGATCTACCTCCTCCAACAGCACATTTGAGCTGAAGGTAAACAAATCGTGCTTCACAACTGTGCCATGGCTGCACTGGAGGTGACATCCTGTGATGATGTGACAGTCCCTGCAACCTGATGGTGGGGCCACTCTTCACTCCAATGGGAGAAAGACTCCCTTATCTGCAGGTGCAGGAAAAGGAGAAACGTACCTAACAGCAGGTTGAGCCTGCTGGAGGAAAGGAATCGGGGAAAGTAAGCGTGGTGCAGTTCCTGAGAGCTCAAGAAAAAGTAAATAAAGCTTTTGATAAAAAACACACAGCAGTTCATTTAATAGTCTATACAAGTTGGAAAGCCCAAGAGTAATGTTTAAAGCTACTGAAGTCCCCTAGAGTAAGGAAAATTTTATGGATTAAATACTTAATCCAAAAGAGAAATAGATCAGCTGCCATGCCACAACCTCGCAGCCTGAGGCAAAAATACTCAATATATTAAATTGCTATATAAACTACCCATGTCTGAAAATAAAGTGCTCTAAAAACTAAAGGGAAAAGAAATCCATTGGAAAGAGCATCCATTTTTTTCTTCAACTTTGCTGGAATGTACTCTGAAATGTAGACTACGTGAGAAATCCATTTGGCTTTCAGATATACAAACACAATGAAGATTCAATTTGCTTTAATTAGTGTTTCATACTTAGCATTTAAGAGCAGAATTGGACTCTCTATCAGCGGTTCTGCAATACTCTATACTGTAATATCACTAGGCTTATCTCTCTAGTCTTCTGTTTCATTAAATTGTACTTTTTTATTTTTAAGATATTGGCACTGCAGTTCTGGGGAAAAAAAATTATATAGCGTCTTACACTCTGCTCTGAATTTGTTTTAAACCTCTTGCTTTTCAATAAAGCTGCCTCCAAAAAGTGCAGGTTTTAGGTACTTCAATGGGATTACAGTTTGCCTGCTAATTCTGCCATTAAATTAATTCTGAGAAGCTCTCCACTGCAGTTACTTCAGTAACAAATAAGACTCAAGTATAAAAGATGCATTAAAACGTGTCTTGGTCCCAATGTAAATGCAGAGAGCATGACAGCCATCTAATCTCAAGGAGAAAACGGACAAGGAAGACTGTAACAAACTGCACACTTGAAAAACCATATATAGTTTTTGTTTCATGAAGATAAAAATATAATATTTTGTATTTGATTTATGTAGCTAGAGGGGTGCCTATTAGAGCATTTTAGATTACAGATATATTTATTTTTCTATCAGAAGCTCGAAGTTCAATGAGGTGAAAGAACAAAATACATGATACCTGTTCCACAGAGAGGAAAAACAGAAATTAAGCAAAGGCAAATGTCCCACAGCCAGTAGGCGACAGAGATGAAAACTGAATTTTCACACTGTGAAGATGAGTTGTTGTCACTTTCAACCTTGTCTGTACTGTTACAGCACATGCATCAATTAGATAACTTTTTTCATTGCAGAATCACATGCATAGGTTTCACATTTTAATAACAGTGTAACAACACTGAAGCACTTCATGAAGGAAGGAGAGCACTGGCAATGAAAATTCAGGTTATCTGGGTCACCTGTATTCCAAGCAACTCTCCACAGCAGCTCACAACGCATTTATTTTCCAGATGGAAAGGGGTGAAGTCTTTGCTTCTCCAGCATCGTTTTCACTCAAGCATTGGTGCTGGGGAACTGAGAGCTGAGCACCACAAGCAATGATCCTCCTCTCCTGCTTCCCTAGTACAGAGCAGTGGGATGCATGCAGAGACATTTGCCCTCCCCCATCATTTAAACTGCATAAACTGTAATTTTAGTAAATCAAGCAAAGAGCTAATCAAGTTTTGATTTGCTAATTACTTCTCAATTTGATTAGAGCTGGCAGCTAATCATCTCTGGAAACGTAAAGTCAATCTTTCACTCACATTTGCAAATCGGGACTGTAGTGTAAAGAAACTGATATTGTGCATTACATCCTCATGATTATTTTTTTTTTCATATTTCAGTGCTTTTAACAACAATCCTGATTTTTATTATTGTGGCAGCACTCTGAATAATAATTCTGTAGAAATGTATCTGTCCTGAGAGGGATCCATTGACAGAAGGTCAGGTATTACTAACATTAAATCACAAGGATTATGTAATGTTACATTAAACAAACACAACAAAATTTAAAAGCATAAGTTCCCATAGAAAAAGGTATTAGAAAAAAATGAACAAATCAACACAGAATCTTAACAACCAGAATCTTCAAGGTACACTTGAAGAAGTAGGACTTCACCCTATTAAAAAAATTAAAATTAACCAGAAAAAACAAATTCAACACGAATCAAGAAATTAAGACTAGGTAGTTTCTTTTTTTTTTCCTGAAGTAACAGAGAAGTGGGAAAGAGAATGGAGCTATGTTCTATTTTATTTCTGGGAAGTTCTTAGCATGCAGTATCTACCTATATTTTTCCTTATCCAACTCAAGGACAGCCTTCTAACCCCACTCACTCTCTGTTGCTCCTCACTGCCTGGCTTCTGCAGTGCCTTCCTATATTACTTGCGCTAAGGGATATATGGAAAGTTAACACCCTGAAAAATATATCGTTCCAGCTACCACACCAGCAGTTTCTGACCAAAGTGCAAGCATACTCTGATAGACAAAACTCAGATTAGGCATATCCCTTCAAAATCCCTTCCCTACAAAAGAGTCACAGAATGAACCAGGTTGGAAAAGACCTTCGAGATCATCAAGTCCCACCTACGACCGAACACCTCCTCATCAACTCAACCACAGCACTGAGTGCCACGTCCAGTCTTTTTTTAAACAAGTCCAGGGACGGTGACTCCGCCACCTCCCTGGGCAGACAATTCCAGCACCCAATCACTCTTTCAGCAAAGAATTTTTTCTTGATGTCTAACCTCAACTTCCCCTGGTGCAGCTTAAGACCATAATACAGTCCCTACTTCCTTGTTTATGTTTCCTTAAGCTTACATTTGATGCAGCCACCAGACTGACACTATTCAAGTCATCCAGTGCCTTCAAAGATTATCACTCCAGAACCCCACCTCCCCCAGCCATGCATTATATCCAGTTCCTCATGCAATACAGACTCCCTTCAACTCCAACACAACACCTGCGGAGAGCATGAGCAGGGAAGCAACAGCAGAGAATAAACAGCAGCTCTGAGGACTGCTTAAAAACATTTGGGAGGCATTGCAGAGAAGGGAACAGAACGTGTTCAGTGAAGTGAAATCCTGAAGTACATCTTGCCTCCTTCCTTTCCAGCTTCACCCTTCTTCCAGACCTGCAGGTCTGCACCGTGGCAGAGCAGAACCACGGCCGTGGAGAAATCCGGAAAGGACAAAGTGGTACAAGGTGGCACTGCTTCAGCTCCAGCGGACAGGGAAAGCGAGATGCCAACAGTCATTTACACCTGATTTACTAAAAACCAGTGTGGTCTAAACACTCTGCTGAAGATACTGGGACAGAAAAAAGGAGCCGGAAATAACTGAGGTGCATTCATAAATAAAGTGCAGCTTAAATTAGAAAAAATATATTAAATGGGTTGATTTTCGAGAAAACACATTTCAAAGAAAAACACACTCCAAGACAGTCAAAAGCATTTAACTTGGAGCTTTTCCTTCAAAATACTTGGCTTTTGTTGTTTACTATTACTTCTCATTTTTAAACATCTTGTTTTTGTATTATAGTCTTTCAAAAGATGACAGTAAGCCCAAAAATTTACTATGATTCTTCGCAAAGAAATTTCAAATACTTCATTTCTAATTCATTTGACGAATAAATTCAAATGGTGAGGCTTTGTTACAAACTTGAATGACTTTTTTGTAGACCCTCCCTGAAATAAATTATCTGGCCAGCTGTAACTAGCAAAAAAAAACCCCTGATATTGGGATGTAAAAAGTGTCTCTACTGTCTATAATCTTCTTTGTGTCTGTAATAATTTCCTAAAAGTTGCTGATTTATTGGATTGCTACTAACGCTTTGTTTTTTCCTCTCATCTATCCATTATGATTTTCAGTTGAATGCTGGAACATTAGAAGTGGAAGGATTTTGACAGAGTAAATACCAAAGACACTGTCTAACAGTGCCACCAAATCTTCGGTGTCATGAATTTCCAATTTTGAGTAGCACTGTTGCTCTAGAGTCTCTCATTACAAAAATGACTGATTACTCATAACCATTATTACTGTCAAAAGTTTTACAAATTCGTCATCAGTATAATAATTACAGAAAAAAATGCATATTTGTACATAATTGTAGCTTCAGCAATACAGGATTTATTATATCTTCATAATAATCAAAATATGAAAGGTTAGGAATTCTCTATTCTCTTTAGCAACTGCCAAGAAATCATAGCAAGCACATTCTGCCTGCCTGTTCTTTACTTTTTCCTCTGTAAAATAATTATGCATAAAATATATTCTTAATTTTCCTGAAATTGAATTTGGGACAAGAAACTAATAAAGGTAACTCTAAAACCTTCCAAAACATGGAAATGCAGACTTTGTGACATTTGACATATCCTTTATTATGTTCTACAGCAAATCACAAGCTAAATCCTAGTTTCAAATGAAAGTGAAATGAATTAAGTATTTTCCCTTGGATAGAATATTATAGGTGTTGTCCATTAGGGAGTATTGAATATGACACTTATTTTTAATCAAGTGTGTGTTTCCTATCTCACGTTCAGAAGAGAAATACCAAAAGCTTTCCAAAACATCCTTAAAAACACAAGATTAAAGGACTTTGGAACCAATACCTAATCTTTAATTTTGCTGTTATCAAAGGCACAGTCTAAACTGGGCTATTTGTGATTTTGGCAGTTATTTCAAAGGCACAGTTAGAAAATTATTTAGGCATTTCAATGGAATCCACAAGAGAAAGCACGGCTTATTTTTGCCAGCAGTGCTCTTCAAGAAATGTTGCTCCTATAACCTCCTTTGCTGTGATTCTATTGCTGAAACATTCTGCATTCACCCGAACTTCCAGGTCTCAGCCAACTAATGAAAAAATGTGTCTTTTCAAATTTAAGCTGCAGTTACAGTAAAAATTAGATCTATACTTAAAGCATAACTTACAAACTTAATGTTTCCTGAGGTAAAACTTGAGGAAGGAATAAATTTTCCATAGAGAGAGAGAGACACAGTTTCAAAGCACTTGAAACATACAGCTGAGATGATATCTATTAAACTAACTACTTTTCAAACATCAAGGAAATAAAACTAAAGATAGTATCTGTCTGCAATTAGAACAATGCCACTCTTGTCCATCAAAGAGGAAAACAACTCTGCAATTCAGCTGGAGTATTAAGTGATCGAGTGCCAAACACCAATGGTTTAACTCAATCCATCTATTAGGTCTCTGCGACTTTATTCCTTCTTGACAAAAAATGAATGCGTTCTGAAAACCGAGGGCTTACTCTACAAAGAAAATAAAAAGGACAAGACAAGAAAATCTGGTGACAAACCAGAAAACCAGTAACAGATAGGGTTTACGCTTTTTTCCTTGTAGAAAGCCAGAATAAAACAGGAAGACACAGGTTGTATTTCTTGGGGAAACAAATTTTCCCAGCCAATTCAATTTATTTGTTGAGGAAAATAGTTCTCTCAGTCTTCATCCTAGCCCTTGCTCCAATAATTGCCTCTGCCAGTTCACATAACAAATCACTGGAATGATTCATATCTATAATTTAATAAAAAAATCATAACTTAAATGAAGTGAGGAATCAGGATGTTGACAAGCTTACTTATGAAGAACAAAGAAATTATGCTAAGGCAAGATATGAACTTCAGACCCTTTATCATGAATTATACATCAGATTTCATAGGAAAATTAGAAGTAATGAAGCTTGCTATCACTCCCTTACCTTCAAATGAATACTCTACTTATTAGCAACCAAACTGTAGTGACTAAAAGTTAGCCACAAAATTAAATTTTTATGCATCTGTGGTCATAAAAATCATGGTGGAACTGGTTTTAATGTTACTGCATATTTGTTGATACATTTGTTGGATGGATATTTCTGGTGGTTCTGACAGGTCACCTGCATTTAAAAAAAAAAAATAAAATTCTTCATTGCATCATGTATTTTCTCATGTTACTCTCCATTAAACACTTGCACGTCCTTCGAGGCAAAGTGACTTTTTCAATTATTAAAATTGAAATCCTTGTTTCCCAATGAATTTTTGTCAAGTCCAAAGTTAGTTAAAAATCAGTTTAGCACTAACAGCCTTAACTAACCAAATGGAAACTTTCTAGTTTAAGACATATTGGTGATGTACAGCCATGGGCATACAAGAAATTGATACAAAGCTCTAAACTTAATCTGTAACATTTCAGGAACTTGAGGAAAAAACAGCACGGAGTTGAAAAATATTAAGAAGACACAAAGAATTATTTTGCCCAATAGCAATCAAATTGGTAATGATAAAGTTACAAGCAAGATTTGAACAGAGGTACATTAACAATCTTTACACCTTTTACTAGGTTGTGGGGTTATTGTTTCACATATGGCAATTCTAATCAGAAATCACAGGTTCAATGTAGCAGGAAATTAGGAAGAAAATACTAAGTACTGTTGCTTCAAGTGAAGCAGCTATTTTCCAATAAGACCCCATTCTGTTCTTGTTTACCTGTTCTGTAGTGTGGCAGAACACGATGCTGTGATACTGGAAGCAAGCTAAGGATCTCCTCCTCAAACAGATCTTCGCCTCCTTTCCAAATTAATTTTTTACCACACTTGTTAACACAGTAAGTCTCCCAGTTCTAGGCAGCTGTATATTGCTTGCTCACATCCACGTTAATCTTTCAAGTTTCTAGCAACATACCTCAATATCAAAACAATCTGATAGTATAATTAAGTCCTGATCAAAAATATTACTGAAAATCAGCACAAATATTTTAACTTGACAAAAATATCACGTCATTGCTTTTCATTTAACAGACACATAAAGGTCTGTGTAATCATACTACAGTAAAATAATTGTCCTAATTAATATGTGTGAAGATATTCTGAGTTGAAAACTGCTGTAATTATTCCTCTGTATACAAAATATGTAAACAATTTTTGAGACATAAATCAAGAGAATGGAAAAGTTTCCTCATTCTGCAGTTAGTGTCACCAAATTAGAAGTTATAAAAATTTCTGCCTCATTGATTTTTATCTGCAAGAATGTAGAAGTTTTAAGTGAAGATAGATAAATCATCCAAGCTAAAGATACTTGAAAACACAATAGACAGGAGACACTTTGGAGAGAACACAGATTATGAATTACAAATAGGTTATAAATGGACAAAAAGCAAAAAATAACTACATGAACAAAGATGCAAACTGAAATCTCATTTTAACATTGAACATCAGTAAAAAAATTGTCACAATCTACCCTGGAAATCCCACAGAAGTCCATACTTCCAATGGGAAGGTATTTAACTGCATTCATAAAATGTAACATGAATATCAACTCAATATTATAATGCTGCCAAAAATATCCTGTATTTTTGCCCTTTACACTTGGGATAAGCAACTGAAAAAAACCCGTCATATTCAATTATTGATTTATGATGCCAGTGTTTTCTTTCTGAATAATAATGCAAACACAACATTTAAAATCTGACTAATGTGACATAAAAGTTTTCATGCACTTCCAATGCAAGTATTGCTAAACCTATCCTATATTTTATTTCTCCTTCTCTAAAACTGGGGTGCTACCATTAATTTCTTCTCAGTTTTGGCATTGTTTTTTGCTTTGGATAGGTCTGGGGTTGTTTGTTTTCTTGATTAAGAAGCAAAGATCTTTTAGAGCAGTGTATGGAGGGTCAGGGCAGCCATCACTTGGATGCCAGAACTGATTGTCACTCTAGGAACAGAACACGGTGGTGTGATCTCAGTAGAACTAGTCTTGCTTATCAGGAATGATTTGAAAGACAGGTGAAATGTAGTTCCTTAGTTCATCATGAAATTATTTATATTTTTCACTAATTTGTCTTTCTCTAGTTGGTACAAATTACGCAGTGCAAAACTGCCCTGGTGGCTTAATAGTTTATTATAAACAAAGAGTTTACCAGCCCAAAGTCAAAGTTGCTTTTCTTCTTCCAAATGTCTCAAAACAATGCATGTCTCAGGGGAAAATGTTCCTTTACACTGACATAGTTTCACATATGACACTGGTGTTCATGTATTTTCGATAAATTAACAGAAAAAACATTATAGCTTTGAGGCTTTATAGGAAAATTATACCATTTTAAAATTATCATCTTCAAATAGCTGGGCTATAATGAAAGAGTAATGAATTGTCTATGAAAAGAGCATCAGGCAGGCAATTAAAGATAGATGCACAGCATTTACTGAAAGACAAGAAGCAGGAAAAGCTCCAAGCAGCGTTAATCAAAGTTCTTTCCCGCGTCCCTGCAAGTTCCAGAGGGAGTCAAAGATTTTCCGTAGGAAAGAAAAAGTTTCGTGTAGGACTGAGGCAACCACAGCCTGGTTTAAGCTGTTTGATAATAACAGTTGGATAACTCACATTTGACTCACTTGTAGCACAACAGAAAGTTTGGAGTTAAAGGATGCAAGACTTATTTATTTATTTATTTTTATATGACCTAATTGTCCTTTGCGCAGCACTTTAGACAAAAACCGCCAGCAAGTCAGCTGATAAATCATCACCTCCAAATAAAGGGTTTGCTACTCTGCTACTCCTACATACATTGTTCTTGAGGTTGGATAAATTGTTAAAATCACAACAGAGAAATGAGGTTCTGAGAAAACTTGAAATACATTATTATGACAGCTTGGTTTATTTGTGCAGAAAAGCTGTCTAGAAAGCAAAAAAAAAAAAAAAAAAATTAAAAATAATACTGGTTGGTCATTGTAACAATAGAGCAGTTTTAAAAGTTCTGCTATCAGTTCTCCTTATCCAAAATAATTTTAATATGTTTAAGAACACTGAAATGTTTATTTTGCTATATATAGAAGTAGCATCTGTTACTTCACAAGTGTGAGAAGAAAGAAATCTAGGATGGAACAATAGCTGAGAAAACGAAAGATGATTACCCTTCACGGGTGACATACTTGATTTATTCCACTGAGATTAATTTCCTTTGATCATAAATTATACTGTTTAATTCAATATTTTGAGTACCAAGTATAGGAGGGGACACCTGGGAAAACCTACTAAGAGAGTTGGCAAAGAGATCCAACTATCAGTGAATGACACGAATTACTGTGTTTATCATTATTTGATTGGGTGAGTTGTTACTTTTGATATAATCTGATCTCTTCTACTGTTTGTGACCTTCCCAACAGCAGGCATGTAACAGGCATCTCAGAGAATGTTTTTGCAAGAATCCTTTTTTGTTGAGTTTTTGAATCTTTTTTTTTTTTTTTTGTCATTATAGAAGTCCAAGGTCAATATTATCAAAGCAAATACATGAAAATCCAGTTTTAAAAAGGCAGTTATTAGATCCCTCCCCTCCATTCAGAGAAAGAAAAACAAATACACTCAGTTTTAAATTTGTCTCTCTCATGCAACAAAACTGTATTATAAATTACACATGACAGCTGAACAACCTAAAGAATCTGTGGGTGTGTGACAGCTGGGTTACGTATTAGCCAAACATGATAGAATTAATTGTCACTTTATATTACTTTCAATAAAACTGATGAATAGATTACACAGAAATGCAAAATCCCTGTGAAGTTTTCATTTACAATGACCAAAAGCAGAAATGCAATGCTGAGAACGTTAGTCTACTCTTTTTTTTTTCCGTATTTCAGCTTCTAAACATCGTGAAATTTCAATAGTAATTTATTTTGCACAGGATGTGCACGGATTAATTCTGTAAGAACACACTCTACACTTAAAAAAAGTGCAATTGTTGCCTCATTACTGTGTCACCCTAAACAGCAAATCCCTGCAAGGAAAAGGAAAACACAGCCTGACAATCAACAGGGATTTTGAAGTAATCAAAGAACTTCTTGGTTACTTCAGGTCCAAGAAAACCCTCAGAGAACAGGTGGAAGGGTTACCTGAAGTTTATAAAAAACATGTGCTGTAACAGAAGAAAAGCAGGTGCCAGATTTTGACAACTCTTTAGAGAAATGTACACTAAAACCTGTTAGATTGGGAGCTAAAAGTACCAAGACTGATTTAGAACTTTACATTTTATAGAAGAAATATAAAGACATGTTTTGCTAAAATATGAAGGAGCATGCAAAATGTTCCAATTACCCTCCAGGGAAAGGAAAAGGCTTTATTGAGTGTATTTTGTAATTTTTTTTTTCCATTGTATATTTCTTACCCTTGAAAGGACAATTGACACACAGAAAAATCCTTAGAGCTTTTCAGGCCTTCACAAACTATGTGAAAACTTTCATTAGCAAATATCTAGAGATAACACAAATGACATGTCAAAACAGAACCAGTGAAAGTTCTGAAAGCTGTATGCTTCTCAAGTTCTTCATGGGTTTTTGTGACCTAAAAACACTTAATCTGGTGCTGACACAAAATGTTTTAGTGGAAAAATGAATACAACAGTATCAATAAAACTACTAAATGTGAAATACCTGATTCTTGTCAGAAAAAAGATAACTTTCAAGCTGAACAGAGTTTTTACATTTGAGCAGAGGCACTAAGAAATCTTACAGCCTCTCTTAAATGCCTCTCTAATCAGGTTTACTTCAGGAACAGAGGTTTCAGTAAGAAATAACAGCTAATTAGATTGCATATAAATAAATGCTTTCCTAAATTAATAATCTGTGCTCTCTAACTCTATCTCCAGTGATACAAACAGAAATGTAAACATCAGTGACAGTCTTCAATACTGTCACAACATGGGAAGTTCTAACAGAGACCTAGAAAGAGTCTGAACTGGCTTTGTTATTTCCATACAACTGCCAAGGTGGCTAGACAGGAGCTAATTTTAACTGCTTAGATATGCAACAGCTGGGTAGGTCATACTGCCTTCTGACTAGCAATACATCACTGATTTTGGTGTTCTTCCCATTATACTGAAAGCCTGAGTGATGGTTCTGATACGGAAATGAATTCAAGAGAGAAATCTGGCTCAACTGCTCACGAGGTGCACCTATGTACGAGGAACAAGTTTATAAGAAATTATATTTGTTTAAGGAGGCTCCTAGAACTAGGAATTTTACTATAACTAATTTTACACAGAACTGGCATCTGTATATAGAAAAAAAAAAACCCAACCCCGAGCGCTGCCTCCAAAAGCATGTTCAGACAAAATGCTTTATAGACAGAAGAAAAACAAATGAACTACAATAATTGAAAATGGGGAAAGAAAAAATAGGCAAGATATTTGTGGGTGTTACACAGTGCACTTCTTAATCAGGCAGTTAAAGTCTGGAACTGAGCATACTGAAACAGCAACTAGCATTTCGTCAAACAAGAAGTTTCAAAAACAATCACCACTCACGACAAAATTACTGAATCTGATCTGGATTCTCAAAGCAGGAATCAGCCTTAAATATTCATTATTTGTGGCTTGCCAACTGTCCACTACCATATGCAGCAACACATGTACAAAACTCTTTGTCATCTTTTGACCAACACAGAGCAGATATTTATTCTTCATGGTGTTCCTTGAAGAACACACAACACTATCTAATCTCAAATGCAAACCTACACAGGAAAAAGCTTTCAAATTTCATATGGGTCAAAATATATGATTTTCAGGAAAAGGCTAAAGGCCTTTGTGTGTGTGTCCCATCAAATGTTTGCTTTTTGAACTCAGAGGTTCCTGATACACAAACAGTTGTGAGAACAATTGTTCAATTCTTTGCCCTTTCTCTGTTGGAGGGTGCGAAGAGATGGACTTGGTTTGCAAGAAAAGATCCCCATCTGACTGTCTGGAAGACATGAGAAGGAAAATCCATTTATAAAAGAACTAAAGCACTCAAAGAGATGATCTCAACCCACTGCACAATCTCTCTTACTGGATGTTCTTGACATCCAATAAAGAGGTTCCATGTTTATGTAGGGGGTTAAGATAAGCAAACACTTCAGCCCCATCCAACCCTTTATTTTTGAGATCCAGGAAGAGTATCCACGTTTGGAAAAAAACTCAGTAACAACAGACTTACACCAAATACCAGTAACATTTGTTGTTAGAAAAATGAATTTTCATTAGCCTTCTGCCTAGGTATCAGGATTAAAAGATATAGTAAACTGACTTTGCTACTACTGCAGAAAATGCAGCTGGAGAATACACAAAACATCCCTTTTGTTGGTTTTACTGACTTACTTTACACCTTTGTTTGTTTTTTTTCCAAACTGAATTACCCACATTGCCATGCATTAGAATTCCTCCTGCATTTCAATTGCTCCACAGTGTGCTTATTTCTCACCTGGTTGTTTACAGCACATAAAAAGCCGAGGCAGGTGTTGCACATAAGGCTGACACTCTGTCAGCCATAAGCTGCTCTCTGGTCAGCAGCTGGTTTTATACATGCATGAGGTGAAGTATTACTGTTAGAAGAGCTTTCCAAAGAGATTCAGAAGTAAATTAAAGAAGCTACCCAGCTGGTGATTTTAATGAATAGGTAAAAATAATGAGGGGAAAAAAAAAATCATCAGACACAGAACATGATTTCACTGGAAGTATTTCCTGATTTTCTTAAGCACACAAAGGAAGCATTTTTAAGGTTAAAAAACAAACTAGTGTCCAGCATGAACTTCAAAGTAATTTACTGCTCCTGTGATCTAAAACAGAACACACTGTAATGCTCTTACATCCACACTGGGGTGGAAGAATATTAAAAAAAAAAAAAAAAAAACTCCCACATGCCTCCAGG
>VZTI01005189.1:239612-264661 GCA_013397865.1 Struthidea cinerea
ACAACCCCACTGGGGGGGAAAAAATATAAAAAAAAAAAAAAAAAAAACTCCCACATGCCTGCAGGTGATCATTCTAGAATACAAACTATGTTCCACCAACAAACTGATACGATGAAATTTATCAGAAATTTAATTAAAACAAGTCAAATGTGCAAAATTAAAAAGAAGAAATACGAAATCTGTCCAAGCTCTCCTTCACCAAATTAAAGAAAAAGAGAACTGACTTGCATTTTTTATTTTTTCCTGTGTAAGAACAGCACGGGTTATTTTTTCATCTAGAGAATTCTAAATGCAGCTAAGTGAGCCCGCTTCTCTCTATGAAGCCACACAAAGATACTGTTTTAGTCTCCCAGTATAAGGAAGATACTGCCACCCTGGAATGGATCACCAGTGCTGGGCCACCAAGTTGGCTGGGGGCTGGAGGACACAACAAACAAAGAGGCACTGAGAGGGCTGTGCCTGTTCAGCCTGGAGAAGCCTGAGCAGAGGATACTGAGAAGATGGAGTGAGGCTCTCCTCAGGGCTGTGCAGGACAAGAGGCAACAGAAGCTGAAATGGGGGAAGTTACAATTACATATCAGGAAAAAAGGGCTTAGGAGGTTGTTTTTGCCTTCGTTGTTTTTTATTTGCTGAAAATATAAGAGCAGTTAAATACTGGGACAGGTTAACCCAGAAAGGTTGTGTGATCTCCATCCCGTGAGGGGTTCACAACTTGACTGATCACGACCCTGAGCAGACTGACCTAGTGAGATATGGGGAGCAGGCACTTCAACTTCATGGCCATTGGAAGTTCCTTCCAAATTAAAATTATGGCTCTACCATTCTATTAAGAAAACATCCAAAGAAATTTTCCAGAAGGTTCCAATTCATTAAGGATTTAAACAAGTTTTCTCTGGAGAGAGAAACTAACTGTATTCCTATAGAGTTGTTTTTCTTACTACATCTCCTTCCTCTGACATAGAAATTTCTATATTCATGGAACACCCACTGGGAGAGAGGTCCAACACATGCCCTGGTTAGACAGGAGCTGATTTTCTGCCTGGGATATTTGTACTGACCAGTGAGGCAGCTGCTTTCAAACACAGTATCAAACACAACAGTTATTTCTGCCTCAGCTATAGTCAGATACTACAGGTTTTTGTGCTTTGGCTGCTTTCATGGCATTCTGGGCACTATTTTGAAGACCTCTAACCTTTTTCTCAAACAGTTGTGAAGCTCCTGGCTCATGCATTCCCAGCAAGGACGAAGAGACAGGCAGTGCACACAGAATCTAAGGAAATCACATTTGGAATCACTGCTGGCTACTACGCAAGGCAAGCAGCTTGAACTATGGCCGGCCTCACTTACTACTGGCACTTTCTGACACCGAGCAGTGGCTTTGATTTACCATCTGAGTGGCCTTTGTGCCTCCACACAAGAAAAAGAAGTCCAAGAGAAAGGAATTTCCTTACTCATTCTTTTGCTCCTGTCAAATGCCAGAAGCAAATTCTTGAACACCAAGATTTGCCTTTCAAAATCGAGGTAGACCCAGAATCACGAAGACAGCATTACCGAGATTGTTTTAAAAACAAACACCCATCCAAACCACATCACATTACATCACTAACTTAAAGCAAATAACTTTTCCATAGTGGAGGCCGTGAAAGTCTCTAGGATTACCACAGGACTGAGCAAACTGAAGTGAATCAGCTTACTGTAGACCCAAACGGATAAGCATGGGGAAAATTCTGTGTCCTTCCTCTAGCATCTTATGCTATTTCATACATATATACATCACATATATACTAAGGCATACTAAAATAAGTCTTGTATAGTTACATTTTTCCATTTTCCCTCTATATGTGGCACTGTTACATGACGGTCACTGGCTGGACAGGCGTTTATTTCTTCAGCATTTTGACAGTGCATAAAACCTTTTCTCTTTGAAACTAATCTCCATCAGGAAAGAGGGACACTTTCTGAGAGAAATACAAAATACCCTTTTTGCTTTTAATGTTTGTCTTGCATTTCTATTGCTCCCGGTACATTCGGCATGTTTCTCTGGATTCCCAATTTGGAGAAAATAATTATTATGGAAAATTTACATAAGCCCCCCAAACTTTGGAAGATCCTCACTTATATTTGAGATTGTCATTTCAAGACTGAGAACTGTTTATTGAACTGGAGAAAAAAATCTTTTCAGACTCCTCCACCAGTCACAGAACAGCTTTGCTTTTCCCAGAAGAGGCAAAGAGAGACAGATAATTCATGTGGCAGCTGGTCTCCCAGTGGGCAGTATTCTGTACAGACACTTTATCATCAGGCTAAATGAATATATTTAATTTTCACATAATGAAAATTGCCATTTCAGAAATAACCACTGTCTAATATTACTTTATTTAATAAAAGCCTTAAAAGAAAAACAAAATATGGGAAAAACCCCAAAGTCTGGGCACCAAATTTGAAAAAAAATACAAGCATAAACTTTTAACAAGCCTCCTTTTTACTGACACAATATTAGAAGTGTATGTGATGACTCTAAATTTAAACTTTTTAGATACATTTATTCTCATTAATCTGTATTTGCCTCTGCCTACAAGTTTGCCTAGGCTTGTTTCCTAGCCCCACTGCCATCCCCAGTCCCACTGCCACCCCTTGCATTCTGCAGCAATAGAGACTTTCCAAAACAAAGGTGAAAGAAACTAGAATAAATGGATTGGAACAAACATTTTCTTTTCTTTTTTTCTTTTTTTTTTTTTTTCTTTCATGCCATTATAAAGCTTATAAAGAAAATGCAGCTTTTTAATTTTCCCCATTTAGAAGCTCTCCTTCCATTTTTGGGGGGCTTAAATTGAGGAGTAAGCCAGGTTAGCAATTACATTTTGCTACATTTGATACATTTTGATAGACTATTAATTTTCCAGAAGTTATTACTTGCTGAATAACAGTTTTTACCTGCCACAGTTTTGTTGGTTTTTAAGCACATTGTGAATCCAGCAATACACAAATTCTGAGCCCGGTATACGGTAACAGGGTTCAGCATAACTGCAGCAGGAAAAAAGACACAGGAGAATTAAATCTAAAACTTCAAAACAGTTTTCTGGATTCAAAATGCATTTGATACATGTGACAAGATGACTGACACTTCCAATTATATGAATATCCGCTGGCTACTATTATTTTAAGCTTTATTCAAAAGAAAGAATAATAAATTTTAGAATGCGGTAGAAGTGATGATTAGTGCAAAACAGAAAACAACACTTACTGGGGATGAAAAAGGCTTTGATGTGTCAAAATGAAAAACTTTTAAATTTGCCACATTTTTGTTTTGATGTAAGCGTATTAATATTGGTTATTGTACCTGTTTTATACTCACAATATTTGCTATTCTAATAACTTCACACTTAATTTCCTTGATCTTGTTGAAAGAAATTATATTATGGGTCATTTGCTGAGAAAGCTCAAAATTTGTATACAGGGCCATATTTCTCTTGCCAGATTGCTTTTTAGTATCAAACATACTTTTAATGCTGGTTTTGTGCTTTCAATTATCTTTAAAGACTGGAGAACTATCAGGATCTTCAAACACGCTCTGATCAAAAATTCTTTGGAATTTTTTTTTCCTTTTTAAGGAGAGCTATTTGAAATTCTCTTTCCGTGACTGTTATGTAATCTTCTTTATGCTGTTGTTACTGTATATGTATGCAGAACTCTACGTATTATAAATGCATGTAACTCACATAATATATGTTTTGGGTTCTTTTTCAGACTACAGAAGATTTTCTTTTAGCAAAATCTCTCCTTCCCTGCAACTAGGTAGATGGAAAAATTAAGTTAAGGCTTTTCCCATGGTCATTGTATGGAAGAGGCAGGTCAACAAGCAATCACAAATAAGTTATATTAAACAGCAGTTTTAAAAGAATCAGATTATTCCTTTTTAACTACTACTGTTAGAGATAAATCTAACAGTAAATAACAGGTTATCTGTTCATAGTCATTATACTTCCACAAATTTAGAACTTGAGTTACCTAAAAGCAATGATCATGTTAGACGTTGCCACGTTCCATGTTAAAAACAGGACCGAGCAAAACTCTTAAACTAAAATGGAAACCATTTTTTACTTGGTAATTCAGCTCATCCTAAACAATTTTTGGTAATCTTTGTGCTGCTCTCAAAAGATGCAAATAATTTTTTTTAACATCATGGACTACACAGGATCTTATTTGCTTCTGCTGCATTGCAGGAGGATAACTAAGTTCTGCACTGATGATCTGCACATAAAAAAAATAAGTTGTTGGGTTTTTATTTTCCCCCAGAGAAACAAGATAAAAATCAAAAAAACTCTGGATTTAGACTTTCTGACTTTAAACTGTCAACAAGTTCTTAGAAAGAAGAGCACGCACAGATGTAACATCTTTTTCATCTGGGGAAAAGGAAATGCGTTCCTCATTAAAACAACCACAATCTCTAATACAACATTATTGAAAGTAATAAATAGTCAGTTTTAAGTTTTAGATAATAAAACTGTTACCAAATTCACCAGTAAGTAATTGCATCCTCTAAAATTAAAGAGTAAACGTGGGGGGGGGCAAGGCTTACTCCCCAGGGAAATAAATTCTTTCTGTCCCTATGATGGCAATAGTCTCAATCTCTTACACTTCTTTTCAAGTTTCTACAGCCATAGCTTCCTGCATTTTCATGATTTTCATGCTGAAGCTTAAGGAACAGAGATAAGAGGTTTGAGGCAGAGATAACATGAAAAAGCAGTTTCATGGGAGGAGAAGGGCAAAGGAACCCTTTGGGGTTAAGATATATCCTTAGCTGGAGCATTCAGAACAAGCCTTTTACTACCATACCTTTGGTTAACTACATGTAATTTTCTTGTCTTTTTGCTGTTCTGCTATGAAGATCATCATTCACACTCCTGATTTTATGGAAGACTTCAATCCCATGTGGATTAACACAATATGCCCTCTTGAACCTGACTCTCAAAGGAGGTCAGAAAAAAAGAGTTTACAGACCTCACCAATTTAATAAACTAAGAGCCATCTCTCAGTAGAGATAATACTGGGGTTTGTTCATTTTATTGGTACTAGATTTTTCTTGTTTGCTTTTTTTTTTCCAATTAAGTATTAAAATTTGGACTTCCTAAACCTTGTACGCATACACAACTAACATATATACACAATGTACATGTAAATATATACTAAACATTGCTAAGACTGACAAAGACCAAAAAATTCCTAATGAAGAAAATGGATGTGATAGCTCTTTAGACTACCTCTGCTCTTCAAAGCAGTGACTTCAAGCTTTCAGTAAGAATGTCAAGGACTAATATGACTATATTTCATTTGTTTGAATGAAGAAAGGGACAGGCATAAAAATATTTGGAAAAGGTACTTTATAAGTCACTATCCCTCTTTGGAATGCAATTTCCACCATGCATATTCTCCACATCCTGTAGAAGCAAGAGTAGCAGCCAGTTAGAAGTAACTCAGCACTAAGCTACCAATAGGTTGCTGCTCACAAGATTTCCGATGCCTGAAGTTTCTCCATATGTTGCTAAATTATCTTATAATGAGGATATTCATTTTCTGAAATCTAAACTGGGTATTAGTCAATATGGAGCAAAAAATACCATATTTTAAACTTATATTTCCAGAGGCCTTATAGATGATGCAAAGTTGGATCTTCCTCCTCCTCCTCTTTTGCTGTTCTCATTTTCTCCCTCAAGAGCTGTCAGATATCTGGCAGCTCATCCCTGTCCTCAGCCTTGCAGCTCAGAAAGCTGCTCTAATTCAGAGGTGTAAAGAAAACCCAACACAGTGACTCTGGGAAAGAAAAGGAAGGTCAATGGTTGTGTGACAGACACAATCATCAGTTTTCTGTGTGATTTTTTTCCCCTGACTTCCATCATTCAGATAAAATGTCACCACCAATTTGGTATGCAAGGATGAAGGAACATGTAGTAGTCAGAGATTTGCTGTGTGACCAGGGGAAAGGGTCAGAAATGGAATCCAATACTGAAATACCAGCTCATCAAATAAAACGCTGTGCAAGTCGGTTCCCTCTTCCTCCTTTATTTCACAGAATGTATAAATAAGTGAAGTAAAAATATTAAAAATAACTTTTTTCCCATTTGAGTTCTCATCCAAAATTTCTCGCTCCCCTCTCCAACCTGTTCTTACTTTATATGCAGGTTTAATTACAGTGGAACTATTGGCACTTCCTCCACAATCTTAATACAGTTGCAGTGGTGTGAACAGCCCAAGTGTCAGAGGGCTTGAGGAGATTTTGGGCAGCACCTGCCAAAGAAAATTAGAAGCTCTAATGGAAATTCTCTAAAACCCTATTGCCTATTTGAGATGCCACCTAGATAGTTTCCAGTATACTGAACAACTTGGATTAAAAAAAAAAAAAAGGGGAAAAAAAAATCCCAGTTAATATTTAAATTATCTGTTCAATAATACAACACTGACAGTCAGGCTCTTGCAAGACATCTGGTTATATAGATACTCTGCTGGTGCTCCTGAGAAAGATGATGTGAACTTTTAAGCTTCAGTAAAACAAATTAACCAATCTTTTTCCCATCAACAATTCTTATCTTCACCCTTTGCAACAGGAACACGCTTATGTGAATCAGCATAGAAAATAACTCTCAGTAAGAGACAAGAGTTTCTATATAAACCAAATTCATTTTTCAGAATGCTCAAGTTTCATCTCCTCTAATTACTGAGAGTTCTTTATGCCATTAGAGCTAACATATCAGCTGAAGACATGCATGTCTTACATAAAAGTGAGGGCTTTAGAGTATTAGTTACACTGACACCTGAAATGAATGCTGCTTCTAACAAGCCAACCCTGCACTTACATTTCATCTGTTATCCAAACTTTATTTCATCAGACAGGAGCTGGAAGTGAGTGTGCTCAGGAGACGGGAATTTATTTACCACTCAAACTTTGTGCTGGTATTTTCATCTAAATTTAAACTATCTTCAGTATGGATAAGCAGAACTCATTGCAACTTTTCAGACTTCCTTGTGTAGATTTGTCATAGGAGAGTTCTCAAAACACAGTTGAGCCAAACAATTAGAGATTAGAGGAAGCAAGAACAAACTCTGCTAAGACTAAAGGATTCCTACCGAAGACATTACTAGCTTCTCTGAATTTACTTTTAAGGTCGTGAACACACCACCACCACCAAAGTTGGTAAAGAACCTCTTCAGCTGCTTTGCTCCCTCTTAAGACATTATGAAGACAAGGAAATTTTCAATGAAGTTGACTCCTGACTTTCATAGTGATAACAGGAAAATTGCAGCAAACAGTCACATTAAAAAGAGCACATTATTGCTCCCTGATAGCTCATCTGAAATATTTACAGCTCTTGAAAGTTATTCCTTCTAAACATGAACACTGAGAGCCAGTAGCCTCCCCCTGGCAGGCTTGGAGGCTATCACGATCTTATCTTCATCGAGATACTTCCTGACTGAGGGAGAGCCAGATCTCTGGCAGTTCCCACAAAGTACATTATCTGGAATAAAACCCTTCCCCTTGCTAGCAGGCACTGTGCTACACTTCTTGCAGCTGTCTTATCAGTTCTAGATTATAAGAAGCCTTTCGTGAGTTAGGCAAGGAAGCAATTTGGAAGCTTTCTCAAAAGCTTGAACTTTGAGACCTACTAAATAAGGCTTAATGTTTATAAATGACATGTCGGAGTAGCTCAAAAGACTCTGGAAGAAGCTTTCCTGTCTTTTTTTAATAGGGAGGCAGTGTCTTTTTAGTGCCTGGGCACACACCAAAAAAAAAAAAAAAGTGATTCACCAACCTCACAACCTGGAATGGTTACAAAAAGGGGTCGCAGCAAAGGATAAAACCTCAAATACATGCTTTTATTTTAAACACAAATTCCAAATATTTTTGCCACTCTACTTGAGTTATTACCTCAAAGATGCTCTCAAAAAAGTAAAACATAAGATCTTAAAATTGTCACTGAATTCAAATGTGTCCTCTGAGGACCACAGACCTTCAGCAACCTACCTTTGGAAAAGAGGTTTTACTTGGATGGTATTGACCAAAAAAAAGCTCCCAGTAAAGAATGACCAGGGCCAAGCCTGGGTCTACTTGTCTGTGAGCAAATTGTTACAGCTTCTGGCATATTTCCTTTGATAAAAAGCCAATTTGCCCTTTTCTAAGTTCAAATCAACTTTTTAATACAGAAATACTTGGAACTGGAGACTGTTACGAACCAATCAGTCTTCATAACATCCTTAAAGTGTGGTACGAGGTAACCAATTCTCTTTGTTTAGCGTTCAACATCACGTGAATTCAAGGTTTTTCGACAGGAGATGGATAAATACCAACCTCTACAATGCTCATATAAACTCATGATAGACCACATCAAAATGAAGCAACTTATCACACTTCCCTGTATCTAACCAACTCACTAACATTCGGTCCTCTGGCTTAAGCAGACAGAGCTACAAAAAGCACTGCAACTGTTCCATTTTGGTTATTATACAATACTTTCAGCTCCTATTTTATAATACCTGTGTTAGGAAAGATGCAATGACAACTGATGAAAAATATTAACGAAAACCGTCCCCAGAAAATAAAAATCGTTAATATTGCAAAATATATTGTAAAGCCTTAACTTTCATCAACCAACATATTTTGGAAAAGACCCAGAATAAATAGTTCACTCTCTTGTAAAGAATTTGTTGTATTTTTTAGTATGGAAAAGTATGATTTTCCAGAGTCCTGAACTCCAACCTATGAATATAAAATGCTGAGTTTCTCCTGCATAATTGCACTACTGCTAAAGATATTTCATAGTTTATATTTGTTATTGCTAGAGGCTTACTCAACATGCATATTTTGCTCAAATTTCTCTCACTTTAAGTCTGAATCTGCTCTTACAAATCATCATCTGCTTATTCCCATTTTTTTGTTGTGCACTAGGTACTAAAACATGTTCTCAGAACTGTTTGCTACTGGTTTTCTGATGCTGTACCAGAGCCACTGCTAAAGTTATAGCATTCTGTAGAACACAAGGTTGGTATATCACATTCTTACTTCTTTTCTCTCTCCCACTTCCATAAGCCTGTTTGTTCTACATTTATTACTTGGAAGGACACAGCATCAATTTTTGCCTCAAAGATTAGAAAGCAATTACAAAGCATAAATTATTGCTTTCTACAAAACAAGGATAATACTGTAAGCAGGATAATACTACACAGTGCCTCAGGTTTCCTCTAATGAGGTGACATCAGAGGCAGAAGGTAGAGTGTAATAGCTTAGATGGCGATGGTCTAAATGGCTACACCACGGCTGTACTTCTAAAAGACTTCCAAAACATGTACTCACAACAACAAAGGGGGTTTACAGTTGTTTGTGGCCAGCATTTACCTGGTTTTTACTCACAACAAGATACTGTCAAAGAAGGCAGTCACATCCAGTACATGTCAAGAGTTTTTCGAAATAAAACTTCCTAGTTTGTGTTTTTTTTTTTAATGTGCATATTGGGTATTTGTTAGGTTTGAAGTGTTTTCAAAAGAGGAAGGGAGAAAAGCACATGATAAGCTTATAACAGGCTTTCAAAATTCTACTACCTACCAAAGGGCATAACCTATTTCTCTCTATCTCCTTTGGTTATCTTCAGTAGTCCAGTTGTCACATCAATTGCTTTAGGCTTTCTATATCTCCCAGTATTCCTGGTATAACTTTTTGAAAATAAGGTTCAGGTGCACTTCCTCTTCTTCTTTTGGTAATTGTGTCTGTAAGCTAACCCCAGAACTGCCGCATGAGCAGATTATCAAATAGATAAAAATCTATGCAAGTAAATCTACTGGTTATTTCACTGAAGAAAAAAGATACAGTTTAAATATATTTTAAGAGTGCAGAATGATCTCTAGCAGATCTTCTGTACCAACAACCACAAGCTTTATGAGCACAGTCTAACTCTGCTTGCTGGTTTGGAGCAAGAACTAAAAGGAAAACAGACGGTTCAGTTCATTAACACAACCACATTTTTTGCTGCTTTTTCAAATTATTTGGCTTAACTTTGTCTCGAACTCCTGCTAAATATAAAGGTTGCAAAAGTTACTTCTGATTTAGTCTGATTTTCTCACAGAACAGGCAAAATATGGTCCACAGTAGGATGATCTGTTATCTATATAGCTATCGCTACATAAAAACACTGAGGTAATTTCTAGATACTGCTTTCTCCATCCTTGCCTCAGAATGGCTCTGTGCTGCAGTGGAACAAGCTATTCTAGCCTAGAATAAAGAATGCAAGTGCCAAGAGCAGTCTTCTTTAAGTGGCACAGACTTCAGCACTGGGTGAATTGACCCCAGTGCTTGCCAGAGCAAGTCAGCCCAGACTGAATGTTTTTCTGCTCTAGTTAGGTGAATACTTGAACTCAAAGAGCTCAGGCCTATACAATGACACAACTACCATACTTTAAATAGCTTATTTGGCACCGTTGCATTTAGTGCCTATTAACATTCCTGGTCTCAGTTTCAACAAAGCTACTTTCCATCATTAGATGATTAATTAACTGTATTTAGATAAAGCTCACATCTGAAAACCAGTCAAGTTAGTAAACTCCAAAAACCAAGCAAAGCACTTGTATGCTTGATACATACTCAAGTAAGACTCACCTTACTTAGTTTTAAAGTAGATTGAGGTTGATGTTTGCAGACTAATGCACTCAGTAAGGCTTATCAAATATTTGTATCACTCCACCTGAACACCAAATCCTCTCCTGCTGCACTGTTTCTTTGTGCTGAAACTCTCAAAGTGGCTAGAAATTATTTCTGCTTTCATATGAACACTTATTGGTCATATTTAATAATAATAGCAGTTACCACTATTAAACAAATAAAAGCATTATAGAAATCAGCATGTCATATTGTAAAAAAACACAGGTTTAGCTATCAGGCTCAAGTTCTCTAAATATACAGTAAAGACAACTGGGAAATTATAGTCAATATTGTCAATACTGAGGCTATATTAGACAGATAACTGAATTCGGTTTAATGACTTTGATGCTTTGGCTTGCTACAGTTTTGGGGCTTTTTATATTAAAGTTTGTTAATGATTTAGCATGCTTTAACAGCTTCTGAAAGGGTTTGAGTAAATAACAAAAAGCCACAGAACAAAAATAAACCAAGAGTGCTCCCTCAGACACTGTGAAACTCGGAGTGGGAGTGCATTGTTTTTAAAACAAGAAATTCTTTGGTGCCAGCATGACTCCGACCTCAGCTTCCTGTAGCATGCTTCACTCACCATACATGCAGAATGCACTTTAATTTCATCCTTGGGTTGTATACACACATTCCTGGTATTTTTAGAAGCACTTTAAAAGTATAAAATCTATTCCCTATGCCCTCATCAATTTGAAATTACCATTTTAAGGCTGATTAAATAAGGATTAGTGCCAATGTTCTACTTATTAGTCTGTGTCTTCAGCTGGAACTGATGATGTAGTATTTGTCAATAACTAGTTCACAGCCTTAAATTCTACAAAAAGAAACCACTGCAAGACAGTCCATCTGTCAGAAGATTTTGCAGCAGGCTCCCATGTAGAAGAAACCCATCTATTATGGGATGATACAAGCTTAAAGTGGCATGTATCACAGCTGTTTGATTCTGCTGGGAAGATGACTTGCATCCCCCTTACAGCCCTGTATCAGAATCCAGCAGTGATGAATTGAATTTCCCTTGCTTTAGCATGATGATGGATTACCTCGGCACTATGTGCAGGAAAGGTGAAGTCTGGTCCAAAATTAACATCATGGCTAGAAGATGCTGGTCTAAGTAGTGATTTCCAGCACATCTGAAAAGCTGAAAAAACATTTTAAGGACCTTTCAAAAGTTTAAAGATGAGACTGTAATCTGGGAATTCTCCATAGGAATAAAGACCCTTATTACATAACCCCCTGGAAGACATGGATCAGGCAGCAGGTTCAAAAATTTAATGAGTTTGTTCACAAGGTCTGACCTCAAACATGCTCTGCTGTCCAGACACACCCCATTCCAGTCACTTCATACAAACAGCATGCCCCAACTAACAAAACAGCATGCTATGAACCGAGATCTACATTACTCTGTTGGTCTACCAAGTGGGGAATAAAAAATATCAAGTTTTTTAAATCAGTGCTACAACACACAAAAGGAGAAACAAAAAAACCCCCAATGATTTAAATCTTGCTCTGAAATGTCTTGTTTCAACAAAATTATTGTCAATAGTTTCACATTTCACATATAAATACCACTATTGACTTCAGTATGTTCCTTACAGTTTTTCTGCAGTATATTTTTAAGCATTCCGTGGGTTTTTTTCTTTGCATTTTGGGGTACTCAGTGTAATGGACCTACATATGTTATTACAATACAGAAAACTTTGACTGGACTCCATTTACATAGCAATTGCAAGTCATTAAACACGATTAGCTAATTTAAAATCTTCTTTAAATTGTATTGCACAGTTTTTGTCATAGTTTGTCATAATATTTTATGGTAGTGACCAAGATTTAGAGGTAAAGTTCAAAGAACAGTATGCATGAGAGGTTCCAATCTTGCTTTCATCTTTGAAAGAGGTTTTGAAAGAGAGAAAAACAGAACAATTTGCTTTAAAATACATTTCCCTTATCTCAAATCTTTAAATTTCAAGAAAAGGGAAAAAAACCCCACAGAAACCCCACAACTAAACTTGGCATCTTATTTAAAATGCTTTCCTCACTTCTATTCAACTATTTCACTTCCATATCTTCTTATCCTCAGAAAATAAACACCTTTAGAATCCATCAATGCTTTACACTTCAATAAACTTTACAGTATTTTTTCCATACATTTTTTGCTCTATGTGTAAAAATGTTTCACTCAATCCTTTTCTCAACCTTTCATAATCTCTTTCGATTCCCCCCTTTTTTTCTTCCTGCATGAATAAAGAGTTCATTTAACATTAGCCATCCCCCCTCCCACTTACATAAATTTCACTAAAATCCCCACAAAATATATTCTTCTTTTTCAGTCAAAGTAAGCCTCTTAATCTTTCTTCAGAAATTAAACCTTTAAAGTGTGGTATGATTTCTTGTTTCTCCTCTTTGACCACTGAAGAGAAATTATCTAAGAATCAGCACTGAAAACTTCCGCCTGGGATTTGGTCTAAACATTGCTTCCAGTAAGCTAAGAATTCTATCCTTTGAATGTGGGTAATGCTTAAAAAACCTTTTTTCTCTACAGTTGCAGTACTGTGTTTTTTATATTGATCTTGTGCTGTACCAAGCGGGCAAAGAGAAACACTGCCCTTTTCTTGAAAACCTGCAGCCCATTACCTCCCAGTTAACCATCTTATAGGAAAGAAAGATTTTAAAACAGATCTTCATCATAATTGTTCCTACACAACACTGCCAGAAAAAGTAATTTTGTTCTTGTGGGGAGCCTTCGCTTTCAGGGATCCTTTATTTCACCTTCACGAAAGTTCGTATATCCCAAGTCTCTTCCACAGAATGTAAATATTACTCTATAAAAAGTCGTAATGCAGTTTTGTTACCTTAAAAAACAGCTGTAACATGACATATTTTTTCCTGGAGCTTTAATTTGATGACACTGAATTAGAAGTTCCAGTTGAGAAACAGTTAACAGCAAAGAAATTGTGTCTATATGCATGTCAGTACAACAAGTCTTTGATCGTGATCAAGCCCATGGGCACCATCATTACATAAATATTAAATTGCCTCCACAAAAGCATATAAAGAAATGGTTGCTAAGCAAAATATTCAAAAGGAGGAAATGCCAGACTCAAGGTAGCCTGTAAAATCCAGTTCTTGTATACTATAATACCTCTCCTAATTGAAGAGTAAAATATTAGCTTTCACCACCAGGACTTCTGCATATTGCAGTGAAAGAGATCACTACAAACTTATTTTCATCATTATGCTCACTGTGCAGTCCTGTGCCTGAAACGCAAACCTGTATCGATTATCCGGTACATAAAAATACTTATTTTCTTTGTGAACATTTCTACCATGTTCTACTGATGTATTTAAGGACTTCACAAACCCCACAAATTTATTTTCAAAAACTCTCTGGGTTTAAGCATTATTCTCGAATCTGTGTTACGGCTGTGCTCTAAGTCCCAGCATCTGGCAGTCACATGGAACATCTGTAGGGTGTACTGATTTCAGCTGGAATAGAGTTAATTTTCATCGTAGTAGCTGGCACAGTGCTGTATTTTGAATGTAGAATAAGAGCAATATTGATAAGATGCTGATGTTTTAGTTGCTAGCAAGTCATGCTTAATCTAAGCCAAGGAGTTTTCAGTTTCCCGTGCTCTGCCAGTGAGAAACGGCACAAGGAGCTGGAAGGGAGCATGACCAGGACAGCTGAACTGTCTGGGAGGGAGCAGCAAGTTAAATAACTTCGAGGTACTTAGCTGCTGGCTGTGAT
This sequence comes from Struthidea cinerea, assembly GCA_013397865.1. Lineage (NCBI taxonomy): Eukaryota > Metazoa > Chordata > Aves > Passeriformes > Corcoracidae > Struthidea > Struthidea cinerea. The sequence continues at coordinate 254,045 of VZTI01005189.1, forward strand.
TAAAACACTACACAGGGAAACTCACCTGAATCCAACACTCTCAATTCTAGACCTACTCAACACTTCAAACCTTCTTTATGAGCCACAGCCACTCAAAGTAGAAATCCTCCATGTCAGTGCCTATCAGACACCTGCATGATTAACTGTTTATACGTGTTGATTACCTCATTTTGCCTTCATTTTTTCTCTGTCTCATTATTTAATTGCAATGTCATGGATGGTTTCATCTTGTTTTAAATCAAATAGCAGAAAACAAAATAACTTCAAAACAAAGAACACTGAAAAGTATGCTTTACGGCAGAGCTCTCTTGAAGTTATACTCTGGATAGTGAAAAAACCACTCTATCAGTCACGATAAATAACAACACTTTCATATAAATTCAAAGGACTCCCTTTCCAAGTATTTTGAAATACATTTCAAAACTCTTCAAGACACAGCTACAGGGACAGTGTACAACCCTTTTAACCAAAGATAAAAGAAGCATAAACACACACCATCAGTTTCTACACCATATGACTGTAATTGATATTACTTTCACACTTGACTTGGCTCCAATCATACTTTCACTTGCAATGTTGCTACATTGCCAGAACACCAGCACCAAACAAACAGAACCACCTTCTGCCTGTACTTCAGTTTGTCGATTTCCCTACCATTTTTCAAATAATAATTTTTAATTTTAAAAGGGCCTAACATGTGCAACTGTTTCATTAGATTAAAGAGCTTTTATTTTGCTCAAATACCAACCAAAAATGCACACTTATGGGTACGTTGTAACATGTCCGTTACTGTTGGAAACCAGACAACAGTTCTAAACTAAATTACGGCAAATTCCATAAAGGGGATTAAATAACTGGATTTTGGCTATTGATAGCACTTTACTACCTGCTAGTAGCATTATGTCTTCACAGATGTTTAAGACACATGAAAAGAAATCAACTGAATAGCACTCCTTTTCAATGCACAATGAACTCACTGAGAGGCATTCTCATCTTCCATTAGCTTACCTCTTCCCAATAACGCGCTCAGGTTTTGTACAGATCCTGAGTAATTTCACGTGGGTGACTGAAAGTGTTTTTGCTCACATCTACCTTGCAGAAAACTCGGAGGAGCACGACTGTCACAAGTGAACAGGCAGCAGAAGGGGATGAGAATTGTGAATCTGATTCTCAAACCGGATCAGCCACCACGATCCCCTGCAGCAGGAACCCCCGGGAAAGAGCCAGCTGCTGCCAGGGCATGGTGGCAGCTCATCACCACTGCTAAAGCACAACTCTCAGTCTTTAGTCAGGTACGAAAAGCAAAAAAGGACTGTCATGGCACCACAGCACTCAGACAGGTGAGTGACAGCGGCCACCACAGGGGCAGCAGATGGAGGGGAAGAGGTTCCTGGGGAGAAAAACTGAGCAGACACTCTGGAAGGTGTTCCTGGAAACACACAGATGGAAGAACTTCAATTAAACTTGGGGATATTTAAGAGATTCCCAGGGTACACAAGAGAGAACAAAAGGCACTCTGAAGAAGCAAATGGACATGGCCCCAGGGGACCCTGCAGCAATCAGGCTGAGCATGTTATGGCAGAAATCCTTATTCTGACACGCACAACTCCTCTGCCAGACCACCTTTCCTCCTGCAAGGCGTGGAAATCCTTTAACTCGTAAAAGTCAGCATATGCAATCAAGTCTCCATTTAGTCTCCACATTGCCAACAAAGTGTCTTAAACCACGACAGCAGCACTCATTTCAGAATACACGGAAGGTCATCTTTTAGTTGGGAGTCTGCTTCTAGAGGGCATCCATTTCCATGCCATCCTTACTACGAAATGAGAAGATGCAACTTTACCCTGTTTAAATTAGTTACTCTTTCTTGAAATACCTCTACCTGTATGGTAAAAGCAGATTTCATGTACTGTAAAGGCCTTTGCTCTGACACAATAATCATTCTGATGTCTTAGGGCTTTCAGATACAAACATCTGGCAAGTTTCAGTTTTCTCATGACAGAGATCCTGCTGGCACTGTCATGCAGCTAACATGGGTGCATTCCCTCTGGATTTCAAGTTGTCTCTGGAGATCAGTGTGCTTGTAGGCTCCACTGTTTAATATTACCACCCAGTGAGACTGACTTTTTGCAGGCTCCTTCGGTCTGTAGAACCAAAATGTGAATATAAGGCTTCTCATGCTCAGGCTGACAACTGCCTGCATTCTGTATTCATTCAGAGATACAAAATTTCCACTGTCCTCACAGAAAATTATTGTATTTGAAGATGTAATTGGAAGGAAATCCATTCTTCCTAAATACTTATGGGTGATGCACTAAAGAAGATTGATTTTAAACTTTCCCTCAATTAAGTCCTCTCAAAAAAAACCTGGTCCAACGTTACTGTCATGTCACACATCAGTGACTGACTCCTATGATCAGAGGAAACTATTTCCCATCTCAATGAGGACCTGAGGAGCATCCCTTACATCATCTGATCGCTGTGTCAAACATTACTGGGAACAATCCTACCTGAGCTCAGTTTCTGCCCCTGGGACAGGGAAACAGGGCAGACTCTTCTCCATTACCACACATTCTCTTCTTGTCCATGTCTTGCTCTAGCCAAAATGGGATGCAAAATATAGGAAGTGGTAAAGAAGCCAAAAGCCTCTCCTTCCCTCTAATCATCTATTCCTGCACTATGTAAACTGACACAGAGTGCAGGGGCAGCACTGTGGCTTTACTAGTTACACTGCCTTTGAGATTTGATACTTATTCAGAGGTTAAAAAAACAGAAAAAAAATCACAGAACAAACAAACAAACAAGAAACCCCAAAGAAACAAGCCCAAAACCACAGAACATATTCCCCTCAGCAAAAAAAAAAAAAAAAAAAAAAAATCATTATATTAAACAGAGAGGGAGAGAAAGAAGGGAGAGAAAGAAGAAAGCCAAGACTCAAAAACAAAAATGGCAGAAAGAACGGCATGGAAATTCAAATTATTTAAAGTTTTGAAATGCAAGGGGAAAGATAAATCTTAGATTTTAGCAAACAGGAGGAATGGTTCCCTTATTCCATCAGGACTGTGAAAGTAAAGCCCCCAGAACATCTGAAATAGGGCCAGTCAGCCACCAGGACAGTTTTCTGGCAGTCGAAACCACAGCAGATGGGGAAGGGGCAGAACTCATCTCTCAGAACAAGCCTCTGAAGTCAACAATAGTTCAGAGCTGACTTGGGCAAAGTCAGGCTTACATCCTTTGTTCTGAGCTTCCTCTGTTAACTGCTCACTGAAAGCATTAAAGATTAGCGCAATTCTTCTACAAGTGGTATGCTTATCTAGAAGGGCTGAGAAAATGCTGTGGCTAGCAACCTGCTTCCTTCAGGCAGAAATTCAAGCTCAGATATTTACCTGTTTGCAAGAAGTTGCTGGTTATTTAAGCACAGAATTTGATTAGAATCAAATTTCATACGTGCCTGTCTCTGGGTGAGTCCTATGCAAACGTGTTAGTTTACATGAGCAGCACTTAGGACAAATCTGATCATTCCCACTTAGAATGCTTTGATTCACATCTATCAGCAGCCCTGAGAGGCACAAATAGATTACTTTAAAATGAAACTAAACTGGATATACTCCATGAACACCTGTAGTGCTCTCCAACCTCTGAGAGATGCTCCAGTCCACACAACGAAAGCTCTCAAAAAGGCACAAAGCAGGTCCTCAGTACCAGCTCTTCCAATCAACTGCCCCCTTTCTCTAATGCCATTTGATAAGGCAGAAAAGGCCCTTGATTTCACAGCAATAACGTGCACATATTTTTAGTTTGGCCTTTCCTCCACGGTGCTAGAGAAAAGCTTTCCAATTTCCACCTCCTCGCCTCAAACTTATGTCCTGTACATTGGAGTTATTAAAGAACATAGCACTGGAAAAATGGAAACCAGGGCTTGGTGATCACCAAAGGAAGAGACATTTCCCCAATTTAAACTAGGACATTGGCCAAAAGGAACTTGTTAATAAAAGTAATACACCTTTTCTTATATTAAGGAGATTTTTTTTTATTTTCTGTCCAAGCATTTTTCTCATGATGCATTCAATAAAATTGCTAAATAGAACATAGGACAAGCTATGAAAAGGAATTCCAACTAATATGCATCAAAACACATGAATACAAAACAAATTATTTAAGTACATTTGTTAGTTTAGGAAACTGTAAAATAGCTTAAATTCTCACAGTACTCCAATTTCACCTAAATGACTGGCTTTGACTTTTAAATTTACGCCAGTTAAGAAAATTCTCCCCTTTTCCTCTGGGAAGATCCATTACAACTGATGCCCAGAGACAAGCTCCTGAAATGATTCATATTTAAAACAAACAAACAAACCAACCAAAGAAAAAACTTTCATCGTCTGCAGTTCACAGCTGATTTTCTGTACTTGAGATGGCCTTGAATCAAAGCACGCCCATCATGACACCAAAACAACTGTGCTGAAATTGGTACACTGCTAACACACATTCCATTAGTAAGCTACTAAGAAAGTCAAGCTACCTGACCTAGGTAAGGCAAGTGAACAACTATTAAATTTTCCAGCACTCTCAGAAGGAGAGTGAATAATCATCAAGGAAAAATAAATAAATAAATAAATAAACAAATAAATAAATAAATAAATAAATAAATCCTACCTCTGCATTATAAGACTGAATCCATCAATTGTATTTAAGAGAATAAGAAAGCAAATCTGAATCACACTTCCCAATGCTCTGCAACTGGCATTTGTTAGATTCTCATGTATGTTTGCATTAGCAATGCTAACTGAGAAATGAAATGAAACAATGAAACTAATTTTTCATTGATCTTCTGGATACTTTCATTTGTATTTTTTTATAAACATCCCATTGACATGCTTTTAAAATTTGTTTTGCATATGAAGATAAACCAGGAATTAAACAAAACCTAGCAAAAAATTCCTCACAGGCAAGTTCTCCAGAGTGTATTATCTTCTCTCTTTTCTTACCATATATAAACCTCAGACTGAAGATGCGTTTTACAACAGTCTGAAGTAAAAACAAATTTGCAATTAGAGGGACAAACAGAGAAGAGACATGGCAGAGTTGGCAACCATGCCTTAGTGAAAAACAAACACGCATTCTGCTTTTTCATATGATATGTGAAGAGATGGTTACTGCCAGCTCATCATCTGACCTTTGCTGCTATCATGTCAAGCAAAGGAAGGAAGCATCTCAGCCAGTAAAGAACCATTTAAAATTCGACAGGTTTCAGGCAACATATTGACAGGAATTACAAGCACTGTCTTCCAGTGATTGAGCTCATCTGGCCTCTTTGGAAAACATGGCTAAATAAAGAAAAATTCATTATCTGCATTTTCCTACTTACTACAAAAAGAAAGAAAATCTAGAGGCTGGGCAGGTTGAAGTATTTTTCTCAGACAGCCTGAGTTTTTCATATACAAAAAATTAATAACTTCACTCTACATTGTTGATTTTTCTTAGATTTGCCTTCCTGATTCAAACATCTAACGCTCACATCTAGAAACATTACCAATTAACTGCTTCAATTTACCAAGGGCTTAAACACTACTCTTTCCAAAAGCCTGCAACAACCAGTCAGAAGGATGAATCGAGCTAACAGTCTTATGGTGTATACACCATTTGGCCACTGCATTTGAGAGTAAAGGCAGTCAATAATCGAACAACTGTACAGGAGGTTCTAGCATTAGCAGTATTTCTTCCTACTAAGGTCACATTTGCTGATTCACAACTGTCTGGGGGGGAAAAAAAATAGAGTTCCCCCTCCAGATCGCCTGGTAAAGCATGACTGAAAAAAATTTAAAAAAAGATCTCCAGACAAACTCAGCTCCAAAGAACCTTACAAATAAGACTGATCAAAATGCAAACAACTCCACAAGGTGTCAAAAACTCGTTTATGTACAGTCTGCAGTAAAGACCATCTTTCTAAGCAATATTTCACTCCTTGTACTTCATATTCCCATTAGGCTGTCATTACACATCCTGGGAGATGAACAGCCGTGGATATTCACAGAATTGCGTTCTTTGCCTCAGACTCCCCCCATCTGCAGGAGTTCCTGTACTGAAACATGTTTACCTACAGTAGAGTGCAGGGGTGTCACTGATAACCAATTGATAGGTAACAGCTTGCCAAGACAAAGATGCCTCCTTCAACCAGCTGTGTTTCAAGGCGTTCTGTGTGTGTCAAACTGAAGTTTCACAGATAGCAGAAGGTAGGCACACAGCTGCTTGTTCTTTCTTCCAGTAACTTCTGTCCACACTCTGGCAGTGTTTGAATACATCTACATTTCAGAAGTAAAAATTTAGGACTTGGTTTCAGCAGACTATAGCAGTGTTTTCTTTTTAATTTGAAGAGCTCTGTTGGTTGTTACAAGTTGCATCGTTCCTCAAGTGCTCTGAACACACTTATCATTTCTCACAGGAAGACACTGTAAGAATCACAGGACTTTTAACAAGTCACACAGAAGGTACTTTGTGCTTTTGTTTTCAGGCTCTCAAAGGAAACTTTTCCAAGATACTGAAACATACTGGCACTACGCAAACAAGGGAAGACAAAACCCCAAACCCCCACTCGTTCTGTATATACAGCATTAGTAATCTTCATATTTTCAGTCTCTTCCAAATTAGCTATTATGGCCTTATTATTTCAATTTCTGAACTGTAGATAAAGTGTGGCAGATAGAAGGCTTTTCCTAGAAGTGGTTCTTTTTACTTTATAGCTGACATTCTGTTGTCAAGGACAGAAATAACCGTGTTTGTTTGGCAATAATGAAAACTACATTAAGTGTTACAGCTTAAAACACACCCTGAACACCACAGCATCCCCTCAGGCCACCACCACAGAACTCATGCCCAAGATCTTAAAACACCTACATTCACTTCTGTAATCTTCAGAAGCGTGGAAAAACACCAGAATTTTTCCTCTGCTGTACCTACATTTTATAAGTGATTGCAAATTGGTAAGAGCCTCAGTCTCTCTTTCTTTGTTCACAAAGAACACTAACAGTAAGCTAATTGAGGGTGGAGAAAAGCAGAAGCTGAACAGGAACAATGAAAGAGGATTCAGCTTAGGATATCCTATGGACCAACAATGAAGAAACACACCTGATGGGTGACACAGACAACCTGAAACCTGTTTCCTCCCAGAAGTAGATCCTGAATGTAGTACAAATAAAAAGTTCAGGAAAAAATAATGACTAACAGGACTCTGATGCAAGTCTTTGCATTTTGCCAGAGAGCAAAAATAATTCTTTAGACCAGTGAATAGGATCCTACCAGGGAATGGGCACTTGATCTCCAACTGCACCTACATTGCCTCTGCATTTTGTCAGATAAACCACATTTCATCTTTCCCTCCACCCTCCTTTCCTTTCTTAAGCAAATCACATCTACTCTGAGTAAAAAATCAGTGCTGGTTTATGGTTGTCCAAAGGGACTTTTTTGGGATAAACTGTTACTCCAAGGCCATCAAGAAAGGGAAGCAGCAACAGATCCTAATCCCCTTTTTGTATTAGGGTGCGTCAGGTACCGATCCCAGTGCTGCTGCACAGGAAGACTACAGGAGGACAGCAAGAGAAGAGAGGCCTCTGCTGCAATGTACAGAAAACTCACTTCTGCTGCCTAACATCATAAGTGTCAAAATAATATTTTGGAAGCAGTGTTTTGGAAAAAATCAACTAAAATAACCCATCCTGAAAACACAGACATCATGAATGTACAAATGCCTCCTGGACTGACATGTTCTGCAAGCACAGGGCCTGAAACTCCAGCCCTTCTTTGATGTGTCTTTCTAGGTAGTGTTCAGACCCAGGATATCTGAACTTCTTCCTTCAAAATAATTTTTCAATAGAATATGTCAAATGCAAAACCACCCACACATTACATATATGGTACAAACACTAAACGTGTAAAGATTTATATCATAAAAGGCTTTCTGGTGCAAATTTTGACTGAGAAGAAAAAAACCTAAGCCATGTTCTATAATTTGATAATGCAGTTAAAAACAAACAAATAAAAAAACCCCAACAAACAAAACCAAACCAACAATAACAACAAAAAAGCACCACAACCCTATAATATCATCTCAGTATGTGAAACACAGAACAACCGCAAACATCTGTGCCAAGGCTGTGGGATAGTTCAGAGCAGCATTAAGCAAAGAAACAAATGCAGACACCAGAGTTTAACTAAAGCCTATCCCAGATTCTCTGTATTTCCTGGCATGGGCAATTTATTTTTAGTGTATTAATTCTCTAGGGAGAGAAGATGACCAAGCCCACAGTAAGTCTTCCACTTATCCCAGCCATGAAGGACATGAAGAGTTCTTGACCAGACAACAGCTTGTGATGCTAAGTTTCTTTTAAATCAGAAGCTCATTCTCTTTAAGAACTGACAGCAGAACAGTTCCAAAAGAAGAAAAGCTGAATAGATTTATCAGTGCTCTTTGTCTGGTTGGGCTGGGGGGTTTGTGCCTTTACATCTCAATAACTCTATTCCTATACCATGCATGAAGTCATAGTGGGAGAAATCTGTTCTCCAGCAAAGCAATTTGTCAATAGTTTTGCAGGGCTATGGTTATGCACAAACATAAGCATTCACATAGAGTTTGTGGATTTATTATTTCATCTCCTGGCACCATAATTTCTTTCAGCATAAAGAGGCTAATTTTCTTCAAATAGGACTTTATTGTCATTCACATAAAAAGCTAAGTTGATTTAACAAACTCTACTTAATGAAAAATTAAATTATTCAAAAGGGCAAAAGAATATATAGTGTACAGGGCCTATTCCTACATCAGCAGCAACTGCACCTCCAAGAAGGTCAGAGAATACTGTTCCAGAAAACAGAAGCTACACGCTAAACCCTTTTCTGAGCGTACACTGATTATTACAGATGTATTTAGTATCAACAAAGTATCCGAGAGCAACTTAATTTTCTTCACCAGTGACATTTTCAGAAATGGAAGCACAGTTCAATGAATAAAACTGAATTGCTGAGGAGAGTTTGTGGCAGACACTGAAAAAAGATGCTTTTTAAAAAAATAAATAATTTCACCACTTATTCCACCCTACTTCCTTGCATTGTTGGGTTGGATAATTCCACACTTAGTATTTCCTTCCACATATGGTTCTTGGTCTTTTACTGGGGCAAGCAGGCATGTGATGCATTTGGTAGGTACAAGATTCTTCCCCCAAACCCCAGCATTATAAGTCTGCTGATCCTTCCTTGACAAATGTTTTCCTTTGGCATTTTATCACTGGTTGAAACAAAACCTTCTCACAGTCCCAGAAGTCTGACACTCGTAGCCTTTTTGCCACTGTGTCTTTGCACCTTGTGCAGACATTAACTCAAAATATTACAGATAAGATTTAATCTCTTTTAGAAAGTCATGAACTTTTGGTCTTTTCTGTCACTTTGACCAGTGGCAGACCAGAATACAGCTCAAAACTTATTTCTTCTATGGATGAAAGAGCTTTAGCTACTAAGTATTTGTCTATTAAACAGACAGGTTACCTGATCCTCCTGTTGTATCCTATTTCCTCACTCAACTGAAGTCAAATTTACAGACCTGCGCTCTTCTAAACACAGTTGAGAGTAGCCTTAGGATATTATAGTCTCAAACCATTAAAAATTATTACCACATCATCACAGGATAATAGAAAGAAAGCAAAACCAACTTTGCTAAGCAACACATGCAAAAAAACCCCAGAAACCAAACCATGACACAGAAATGAACTGTAACTCGACCTCACTTTCCCCCAGGCTCATTTTCTACTGTGGGGAAATAGATGTCCATCTACTTGGAATTTATGGGAAGATCAGGGCCAAAACACTCCACAGCCAAGGCAAGAATGGTAATTCTATCCAACTCTTATATATCATGCACAGTTAGCAATTGTTTACTTGGCCTTTACAAACAGGCCTGGCTACAAAACAAACAAACAAAAAATCAATGAAAAATGAATAAAATTTGTTCCTGGCAAACATTTTATACTCAAGAGATCCAGTTTATTTTGATTAAAATTAAATTTTAAAGACCACCTCTTTCCAAAAATGAACTGGTTTCTATGAAGGCAACATACCTAGAGGGATATCCTTGAAAGGACAAGGCATACAGACAGGGGTAAAGATGCCATCTGTACCTGAGGCACTGTAAACATCTTTCAGTTTAATTGCGTATTTTACTGCAGATACTAAAAACAAAGGCCTTATACAGAATACTAAGCCTAATGAAACAGATGAAGAATTCTACTTGACGCAATCATATCTTTTACATGTTTTGCTTTGTTTTCTCCAGAAATGCCCATACAAACCATGGTCCCCTTAAAAGTTAAAAAAACCCAAAACAACCAACAAAAAACCAAAATAAAAACAACATCAACAAAACAAATAAAAAACACACAAAAAAACCCAACACAAAAAAATCACAAAAAAAACCCCCAAAAAAACACCAAAAACCCCCAAATAACAAAAAAACCCCAAATAAATAACAAAAAAACCCCAAACAAATAACAAAAAACCCCAAACAAATAACAAAAAACCCCAAACAAATAACAAAAAAACCCCCAACAAATAACAAAAAAAAAAAAAAAACAA
>VZTI01005189.1:264685-342189 GCA_013397865.1 Struthidea cinerea
AAAAAAAAAAAAAAAAACAAAAAACCAACACCACGCAAAAGCTATAATAGAGATTATACATCCTTCATTTTTAAATTCTTATATTTAATGCTAGGACAATGTGCTAGTAATACTCTACTGTGAAGCAAAAGCAAAGTACAGGACAGATTACCAACTTCTCTTCAATGACTTGTTACTTCAATGACTTATTTGTTGCTACACAGTCTGCAAAGGTAATATAAATTCATTCAACAAGTCATCTATGTTGCAGAACATATTTAGAGAAAATAAAAAAATACTTTGATGTAAGTAAAAAAAACCCAAACAACCCACACTTATTTACTGGAATTTTTCCCCCCTGCCCCTTGAGATTCGCAATTCATACAGTCAGCAGCATCTTACAGAACTACGTGAGGATAAGAAAGCTGAAATATCAACCAAATAGCCCAGGCATATTTCTCGAGCAGTGATGAAGTGTATTCATGAATAAAAACCTTGCTTCATTGGACTAAGTTTGTTCTTAGAAAGTAGGTCAAAATTTATTCACATGGACATAGAGCAGCAATTTTCTAAGGCTGGAAATGTCAGTGCCTGTCTTGATTTGTAAATCTCCAGGCAAACTTCTGTGCATAAACAGGTATCAGGGCCTCTCTGTGAACTGCAGAGCTCCCAGGAATCGAGCAGAAGCAGTCATCTATTCCAGCAGCAGAATGAAAAATTAAACTAATACACTTCTGCTATGTGTGTTTGCCATTTTGCCTTTTGCATAAGGGACAATAAGATGCATATATTGTCAACAGAGGATAAAATAGTAATAAAAAGTAATGCTTTCATTAATGTTCACTGCTTGCAAACATTTATTATAACCTGTTTATAATTATAAGCTTATATGTTTGTAAGCATGAAGGTACAAACAGGAAGTTAAAGGGGACATCGCATCATTGTACTCCTGCTTACAGCCTGATGAGCTCGTCTCATTTCCCACCTTCTTCCCTACTTTTTCTCAATATCTCCTACCCTGCAATCTGCTTCCAATATTTTTTTCTCTGCTGATGCTTTGCCTGTCAACTACCTGACCTTATTGTTCACACAATAGAATGTCACATTCCAAGAGCAGTCACTTCACGTTACATCTTAATTCTGAGTGCTTCCTAAGGCAACTGCTGTTCTTTCTAGAAAATATTTCAAGTGGGGTAAGCAAAGAATCAGTTTGAACACCTTCCCAAGAAAAGCAGAGAGTAAGCAGGGTTCTCATCTACTTCCTAGCTTTCAATACAAACATGATTGGTACAGGTGGGTGCCTAATTTCACGTCATTCCCAATTTACCTGGAAAAAGAGGTGTGGGGTAGAGCAAGGAGAAACAACTGCAAAAAGTTTAAGTAATTTACTGGCTGACATACTTTGATAAATACACATGTCTACAGCATTATTTCAGGAAAAGGTTAGGAAGACTGAGATGAGTGCAAGTGGGAAAAATTGTCAAAATTTATTACCTCAGGCAATATATAATAATCAAGGGTATTTAATCAAGCAAAGGACGTGGTATCTACAGATTGTGTGAATTTTTTTCATTCTGAAAAAAATTTTCTTTGGTAGAAGTCTTAAATCCAGTTTAGGCTGGTTATGCATTCATAAACTGAGAATTTCATACAAAGTGAAATCTTAATTGCCTTAGTGTTTCCTGTGTTTAAGTGCATTCCAGTACATTTAAAGAGTAATTCCATAAAGAATAAATTATATCCATTAAGCGACTTTATTGGACATACTTGAAAAATAATATGATTGCTATAATTGATTTTTTTTCGCACAGTTTTGATGAAAGCCAATTTAGTATTGAGTTCTCTCTAGAAGAACTTCCTGATTTTAATAGTGCACACTTTGATAATTTTAAAAGAAGTACTCATTAAGTCCATTTGTCTAAGCCTTTAATAAAATATGAGGGACTATATCAGCATGATCTATGTTCATCGCATTAAGTGTCATTTGCATTCTGGACATGTCTACAATGCAATATTCATATTTATATTCAATAGTAAGTATATTCTGTAAAGCTGGGTAGATCTACCCATTCATTACAGGCAAAGCCCTAGCATAGAATACATAAGAAAAATGAGATTCAGGTGGTCTCTGTCCTGACATTCCAGGTGGAAAAGTAACAGTAAATGAAAAACAAAACAAAAACTAAAAAAAAAACCCATAGGAACAGACATAAGCTCTACATGTTATATTTTCTGAAATGCAAATAACCTTATGGATTTTATATTGACTTTAGTACAAAGTGAAGTTCTGTCAGCAGAATCTGCCACATCTCCTTCGAAGCCTTACAAGAAATTAGTGAAATAAAAGTAGAAATACCAAAAACAGGGTAACACAGGCATCCTAAACTCTCATGGTTCATATTGGATAATGCATAATACACCATGCCACAGCTTGATTCCTTCTCTTGGTGCAGCCACCACCACCACTTTTAAGCCTCAGAAGTTCTCTTTGGTTACAAGCAACACTGGACAGTTCCACAGGCAACAAATTACCCTTCATTTACAGGCTTGGGGGAAATCTTGCAAAGAACACAGTGAGTAACGTAATCCTAAACTCAGTGACAAAACTAACAGCCTCAGCTTAAAAACAAACAAACAAACAAAAAAAAAACCCACCAAAAAACCCCCCAAAGACCCAAACCTTTTAAGCACATTTTTGAGCCTTGCTTCTTAGAACTTCACAGGTCTGCTGCCTTTCCACACAATGATTTTAGTTGGTAACTACTTGCCAGGCTAACAGACGCTTGTTTAATGCTGTGCTTCTGCTACATTAGAGCTGGAGAAATGTATTCCGCTCTCATAATACTCAAAGCTGCAAGCAAAGCCAGTTAAAAAAAAAGAAAAAAAAAAAAAGTAACTAACTTTCTGCAGGATTTCATTGTTCAGCAGCTGAATGGGCTATAGCTGAAATGATAGCTGTCAGTTTATGCTCCTGTGTTGTCAGACATAACACCAGTATCCTTAAATTGATGAAACTCATTGAAACCAATTTTCAGCTCCTATCATCTGGAGCTGCACTAGTATGATGCTGGGCACTGGAGTGTAGCAAATACCTTGAGATAGTCAGAGAGTAAAAAATATTTACTGAACTGATAAGAGCAATTGGTCAAACTATTACTAACATCTCAACAAGACTGGGTCTTGTTTTATTATTAAGAAAAGAGTTTAAAATTATTGAAAATACACTTTTTTAACATTTAACACTATACACTACATATGTATACACTACACAGTTTTAGTTGCTGCCTAATAAAAGTAAATGCTAAGTTCTGTTCTAATATGCCTTAAAATTCTTCAATGTAACAAGCAGGTTAAATTTTTGTGGGTTTTTCTGCTTTTTTCTGTTTGGGTGTTTTGTTTCCTTTTTCACCACCCACCATGCAAGCCAGCTGAGATGGGATTTATTAAAATGCTCTTCTGTGTACAGTACTATAAAAATCTCAGAGTGCAAGACACATTCAATTTCTGCATGGCTTTTCCCCCCCATTTTTCCTTGATGCAGTTCAAGACTACAGAAGACAAAAAATACATTGAGAGAAACAAAAATAATTGACTTACTTATTCACTCAATATCTTGCTGAGAAAAATGGCCTAAAAAAAAGCTGCCTACCAGATTTCATTCTGCAAGTGCACACAGTTCTGATCAGGTCTATATCCTGATTGTGCCAACAGATGTACAAACACAGGCTGATCCCTTGAAGGGCCTAGGATGTGTTGTAACAGCAGCACAGAGAAAGTGGTCATAAATAAATGCAGGGAATTCAGCGCTAAGGGAGCAATCACAGGAAGGACAAGCAGTAACTGTGTATGTTTGCACAGATGATGACACAAAAAGTCATTTTTCTTATAGTCCACAATGATTAGAAGATAGTGGAAACTAATACACATGAGAAATCATCTTAAGTCTTGTTTAAAATTGCTGCAGTGGTAAGTAAGTGGGAGAGAGAAGAGAACAGGAAGGGATGTATGGAAGCCGAGATGATCTGTTCGCAGGTGAAATTATACCAAGATGTGTACGTCTGCAATCAGGCCAGAAAAGTCTGGAGGCAGAGGCTGCAGAAATGACGCAAAACTGATCCAGTCAGAAACTTCGCTGCTAAGCAGAGAAGCAATGAGAGAGCTCTGGGGCACCGGACAATGAGGAGGCATATACAAATAGAAGCAGGGGCTCAAGCATCAAGCCCAAATTTTTCCTGTTTTGTCAGGTTAGGGAAAAAAAAAAAACCTATTTCAGCCAAATATCAGTTGCATTGGTAAACTACACTGCTCACCAAGACCAGACTTTTTTAGGCCTAATATTGGATCTCCATGAAGAGTTCTGGGGATAGCATAAGCCAGCAGGTAGCAGATACCTTGACTCCAAATAATGCATCTGTCTCTCCCCCCTTTAAAAAGGATATAATGGCCATTATTCAGAGCCATCTTTGCCAATAGACATGACTTATTCAAAAAAGAAAAAAAGTAATTTAAATCTAAGTGTGAGCTACAAGAAAAAGGCATGACAACAAACTAACCCCACCATTAATGACTATGCTTAACTATCATAATGAATAAAGACACACTTAGCACCTCCAGTGACTTTGCCCAGCACATCATGAGGAGCTCTTAGAGCTCAATCTTTGCAAAAAGAAGCACCAAAAAAACCCAAAACCAAACAAATAAAAAAGCCAAACAAAAACAAACCAAAACCCACAAAATAACAGCTACACAAAACAATTGCTTTTAATGGCCTGACAGCCTGCCCCACTTAGCATGAGAGAACAGACTCTGCAAGCTCCAAGATCTCTGAAATGGGAAACAGAAATATCACAGAGTAACACATGTAATTTCTGCTCAGCTCCAACTTGTAAGATTGGTAATCAAGTATATACTACAAGATTAGTTCATATTCTTGATTTTGCAAAGGTGCTTTCCTCTATTTACATATACCATAAAACAGCAGTTTTAATTAACTCATCATTTCACAAACAAAAGCTTCAAAGTTACTTGTCAAGCTTCATACAAACTTTTCAACAGCTATGACATTTCAACATACAGTTTATTACAAGCTTTGCATGAAGTCCAAAGACTGAAGAATCACTTTGCAAAACCACAGAGGTAACAGAGCCCTTCCTCTCACTTTTTCCACACAGCCTCTGCAAGCAGGCCTTGTCAGCACAGGCAGCCGTGCCTATCTGTGCATGCTGTGAATGACAGCCAGCAAAGGGAGATAAAAAAAAAAGTTTATTGTTTAGAAAATTAGGCCCTTTATTTGATGGATTAGTATTTTCACTTAAAGCCAATCATTTGATAGATCGCATACATCATCTGCAGAAGTGGGTTAAGAAGAGTAGCTTTGTGCCTAAGCTGAATGTACAAAATCTCTGCATACTACTCCAAATATAAAACAATTTATATTTGCAAAAAAAATTCCTACCTTGAAGTTTACCGCTCCTTCTTTCTTTATTTTTATTATAAGTAATAAGCAAAAGTGATGTGCTGTACATGCAACAGACAACTCCTACCGTATATAATGTACTTCTCTAATAATAATTGTCTAAACAATAACTGTCAGCACCAAAATACACAGTCATGATGCCTTATTACTTTGTCACTGTATTGGAGGATTTTTCTGCTCTCCTGATGTCAGCAAAATCCCAGTCCATACGGATAAAACACTGTCTATTAATAAAGGCTAGTTCATGCTTTTAGTTTTCCTGTGTTTAATATAGCAGGAACATCAATACTGTGGCACCTATAACAAACACATAAGTAACTCAAGCTACATTAACACAGATGTGGATAATTATTCTTTAACAAGTTCATTGATCACAGTAGATAGGTTCAGCTAATTACCAAAAGAAGGAGGCCCATGGCAGGATAAAAAATAAAATGTGTGCCTCAAAATACTTCTGCTTTCAATGCTGCTGCATAAAAGTTTAATAGTATAAATTGCTTCACCCGCACGCATTGATGTGCCCCAGCTTACTTCAGAAAAAAAATGTTTCTACCCAGGCCTTACCTTTGGCAGTCATTTCTAAAATGAAATGGAAACCTACTTCATAAATCTTGCAACAGGTGCCAAAGATTGAAAATCTGCTTGTATAGATTTCAGCCCCAGTGAAAATACTCTGGAAGTCTTGATGAAAGACTTCTTGGTTTTGGGGGAATGCTGGCCTACTTCACAAATGTTTTACAGATTCCCCCCCCTCCAGGTAAGCAGTCCACAGTTTCTTTCAAAGAAACCATAGCTAATTTTCATTAGGTTAATTACAATGACATAGCTCTCATTTATACAGTTGTGAGTTAACATCTGGACACAAGCAGGAAAAAAGGAAGGGCACTCAGAAAGCTGAAATGAGAGACAGGACTATAGGTGAACATCTCCTTTCGTGGAGAGGGACTAGGGGCTAAGGAATAAAGAATAAATCTTGGAAGAGAGGATAAATAAAGGTTAATAAATAAAGAGTAGGGAATCTTAAGGTCTACATTTCCCTCTCCTTGGTGGACAGACACCCAGGCCCCTTTCAGAATAGCTGGCTGCATCTCAGTTTTTCCCCATCTGAGCAAGGAGCTGCCAGTCTTTGATACCAACAAGTAACAAGCAGGTACAGAGGGGAGGACTGTAAGAATAGCATAGCTTTCAGTAGCTTTCACACAGTCTGAGGTCTAAGGATTCCCCAGATCTAAGGACAGTTTTTTTCTGTCAAGAACCCCCTGGTGAGTTGTGGGGTTTTTTTTTGTTTGGTTGGTTTTTCTTCGATTATTTATTTGGTTCATATTTTTTTCCAATACAGCCAGATTTTGATCATCCACAATACTCCACAGCAACAAGTTTGAACAGTTTTACTTTAATCAAAAAAAAAAAAAAAAAAAAGTACTCTCTCTTGTTTTTTCCTAATTTACCAATTTCCTAAATAACCAAGAAACCATCATTCAGCACCTAAAGTAAACCATAAAGTTTAATTCTAACATTATTGCTTTTTCTTAAGGACTCACTATTTTAATATTCCTGTCTTTTAATACTCCTCTGTGTTACAGCTCCTCCATCAGTTATCTTTAATTTCCAGCCCACGCCACAGAAAATATACCCTCCAAGTATTTTTCCCATTCTACATCTTCCTTACCCATAAGCACATAATCCATCTAAATCTATAATTTCACTTACCAAGCATTAAACCTCCAGAACACACGGATTAATTGCCAGAAAGCTCTTAAAATGACAACAGGCTCAGCCCTTGGCCCAACACACACAAAGCAGCTCTGAAAGAGAGCTAATGCCTCACTCCTGGGGCACACACCTTTTTGTAGTGACCATGCAGAGCACTGGGGTAGCATCCTCTCAGGTGCTTCCTATCGCATCCCGCTTTGCCAAGCTGTTGTAACTCCCCCCTGGAATGCCTCACACACACGAGGCTGGATTGCTCACAGGTACTTCCCATTAACTTCAAGAGGCATAGGATTAGAGTTGTAAGGACCCTTCACCTTTGCCATCTTATTTCTTCCTCATGTTGAGTTTTATTGAACTACATGTCCTGAAAAGGTATATTATATAATTAGGCAACTCAAATTCTGTGTTAGTGGAAGCTGGGGTTAGGATTTTTGTCTGGGTATTTTTTGACAAGCATGTTAAGAAAATTTCCACAGAGGGAGTTTTTGGCCTGTCTGGGGTGGGAAATGAGAAGGGCTATAGCCCAATTGACAATCAACTTGAGGCAACTGAAAACACCTGTGAAGGCTACCTCCAGCATTATTTCTTTGAGGCTGCATGAAGGGACTACCTTTTCAAGGTATTACTACCTTGATTTAGGTGGTAATCTACCAATCTGAAGTAAAACAAAACCAGACCAACCCTCAAAATATTTAAGGCACAACAGACATGTTCTAGGGTGACTTGCTATCTATTGTTTTCAGAATAGGATGAGAACAATCCTAATACAATCTGGAATTCCAAATATAGAAAAACAACAGCAAAGATCAGAGAGAAGGGAAAAATCTAATGATGTGATTTCACGATGAAATAATGTAAATAGTAGTACTGAATGGCAACATTGGCTTCAAGTCATGAAGATGCTGTGCAGCTCTCTAACCCAGTAAAGCCGTCACCACTGCGGGGTGACTCTGCAAGGCCTCAAGACAGGGACATAACAGCTTTTGTCCAGGCTTGTTTTAGGCTCACCTAGAGCATTATTTTAGCATAATAAACTGTGACCGCAACTCTCTAATTATCAGGTAACTCCCGCTTGATTTGGTTGAGCTTTGTACAATGGTGTGGTGTAAACCCCCCTGCTATTGATATCTTGAAATATTTTTAGCATTAATGCAAAATAGTAGCTAGTTGTTAGTCCTCATCTAGCAAGCTATTTATGAATCTAGCAGAAAAATGCAGATAGAGGAGTGCAGTCATGAAATGAGAGCAGAGGCTTTCAAAGTACAGATAGAACACCCAGGACGGCAGAAAAAAAATATTTGGTAATCAATTACTGGTCACTAAATGGATGAAAACTTGGGGTCTGGATCAGAAGACAAAAATGAACAAGAATACAATACCTGTAAAACTTATCATCCAGGAGGTAATGCAGGAAGGTAAAGCAGTGGAAAAAGGGGTAAGGTGTACAGCACGTTACACAACAAGATGTTTAATCAGCCTCAAATGAACTCTAGAGAGAGGGGGGAAAAATTTATAATATACTTGTCCTAGTAAAGGGCATAGAACGCTGGTGACTCACTGCAACCCACTCTTCCCTCCATTCCTGCCTGAACCCGTCACGGCCCCAGAGAGAAAGGGGATGGCAAATGTCCCAGCAGAGCACAGCAGAAGGTGTAGGAAGTGTGTGTCACTATTTTACACATACGATTATTGAGACTGCAATGCAAAACTCTCACAACAAATTGCCAGAGATAATCTTGATTTAGACACATCAACTGCTAGACACTCTACTTGTGTCTCACATGCTTCCAAGGGCAGGGTAAGTGTTTTTCCTCTTTCCTCTCTCTACCTTTTAAACAATTCTCAGCTCTGTTCAGCATACATTTGCCTTGAAGCTGAGCCACAGATAAACCATTTTCATTTTAGCTAAACATCTCAGATTGAACCGAGTGTCTGTAAGGTCAGAACACTCAGTGCTTCAATCCCAAAGCAAAGCAATGAAATACAAAAACTCTTTGTCACACCTGAGGGATACATTCAAGTGTCAGCATAGCTGATGGCTACCATGAATCCAGACCACGACTAAGCCAGGCAATACTTTTATTTTAATAGCACTCTACAGATGTCCTGAGAAACACTGTCCACATCTTTACAATCATTTAACAATCCAAATTAGAAATAATAGCTCTGGGGGGGTTGTTCTTTGTTTGGGTGTTTTTTTAAGCTTTATTTATACACTTTTTGCTACTGCTACTCTGAGCCCACTCACATCTTGAGTAAGTGCAGTGAAACAGATTTATAAAAACAATGAAAAATATAACTCACTTCTGCTCATGGGGTAACCACTGCAGGGGTAAACTAAAGCCATCTGTTTGTTACTATTCCTGCCACTGAGAGACCACATACACACTTCATTGTTTCCCACAAACAAAGCACGAAATTATCAGACATGCTGCAGCACCTATTTTTCTTCTGTAGAAAGAAGAAATCCTCTGTTGGAACAGGGCATGTCTGAGATCAGGAGTGGAACACCGTGAGCATGGTTGTGCAGTCTATGCCCTACCTGGCATGTGCAATGAATGAAAAGGCCCCTTCATTTTTCATCAGTGTCTTAATCTGCACAAGTATAATTACAGCATTCCTCAGTAATGGTAAATACAAATTATTCTGTTCTGCAAGACAAAGATAAGCTCATTTTTATGTTTTGACAAAAAAATGAATGTATGATTGGAATGAAAAGATATTTATCCCAGCTTAAATGGTAGGATTATGTAACAACTTTTGAAATACCTGCACAGAAATTGAATGTTTTCCAGTGCAGCATCCTAACAGTCATCTTACAAAACTACAACGGAGACAAAACAAAAGCTTTTTTAATTTGTTACAATACTCTTTAAAGGCCACAAAAGATCAACCATAGGTCATTTATACTGTTTTATTTCCATTATAGCATACCCTTTGGATACAGAAAATTATTCAAATGACACCTGTCTTATAATTTACCATTACACAACCACCACTGTGATTTGAAAGTGTGCATTGAAGACAAAAAATGACAATCTATTTACTAGCTTAATTAGTAAATAGTTCAGCTCGTATGTTCTTGCTTAATTACAGTCTTCTATAGCACTGTTTAACTGAAAAGATATAGAAAAAAAAAAATATCCAAAGTGTCTGACATCACCCTGTTGGAGATTGCAGGGCTTTTGTATTCAAGACAGAGCAGCCTGTTGCATAATATTTTTATTTTTCTGGAAACAGCATTAGTTTACTACTGCAGACCCAGCTATCCAGTGAGAAACTTCTGAATTTGAAATTCTTGAGTGTCATGCTTTGTTCAAGAATTATTTAAATGGAGATTTGCTACAGTTTACAGTTTATAAACTAAATCCCAAGGAGTCCTACCTAATCCTCATTTTTTTTCTTCTATAGCTAGCAAACAAGTTTCAGTCGAGGTAATGTGGTTACAATCTATTTGTATATATTGTTTATCACAACAAATAGCATTTATAACAATGCACAGAGCAAGAAAAATACATTTTGCACTAGTTTCATATGTTTATTCTTCCTGAGACAGGACGTCATTTACTCCACCTTGCAGAACATTTAATCCTTTTTACCATTCAGATCCAACAGGATTTAAGGACGTACCAACATCTCATGGGGCAGGGCCTGAGAGCATTCCAAGACAAACCCCATCTTAACCAGCTTTACAGCCCCAGCAGGGCTCCACTTCTGGGATGATTTTATCTGTTATTTTTAGAACAGATAATTACTCATTCTGACATACTAATTTCTAAAAACTGGCAAAGAAAACTGACAAGTATATGAAATATTCTACTAAAAATGAGGAGAGGGAAATGAGTGCTTCCTCTTATTTTCTGATGGTGTATCAGAGCAGGACAGTTTTGTACAGAGGACAGTATTTCTTCACATTCACCATTTCTTCACATCCCAATCTATCTGTGGATTGCATTTGATATGAACCACCCACTGTGCACCTCCTGTTTCAAACCTTTCATACAGGCATTGGTTAATTCTCTCTTTTGTGTGCAGTTTTAGACAATATTCTACTTGAAAGCTCTGTATTCAGTTTTCTAAACCATAGCATTGAGTACATTTAATTTATCCTTATTTTAATTTTGTTAAGGAACAGATGTTTAGCAGGCACAGGCTGCCTCACAAGAAGGGGAAAGGAGGAGAGTCAAAGTCGTTTTAGCTCCCTTGCTGAATTGAACAGCACAAAAAAAGAACTGAGCTAAAATATGGGGAAAAATCAAAGTAAAAATCCTGGTGTAACCTCAGCAAATCAGCAGGTGCTTAATTGCTTAAAAGGAATTAGGAGGTGACAGACAACAGGTTTATACTAGACTTTCCCAGCGTGGCACTGAATTTTGAAGAACACCTTGATCAAATCTCTTGTGTTGGGGAAGGCCAGCATTAAAGGGGAGAGTGTTAAAATCTGAGCAGATGCAACAGGAATGTACAATCCCTACTCTTTGAAATGTGCTTTGCTGTAGCAGAAGCAGATGGAGCTGATGCATCTCCATCCCATAAAGATTGTACCATCACTGCCTGACCAGCCTGAGCTCTGGACCTTGTCACATATGTGCTGCTGGGGAGTCATTTGTGACAGAGGAGCATGGGGAAGGAGGGCAGGAAAAGGGATCTGTCTGCCCACACACAACAGGTTTGTGCTCTCTTGTTTGTCTTGAAAAACCACACTGTACCTGTACTAATCTATAAAAGGATTGGGAATCTAGAAGTGACACATTTCCACTGACTACTGACCAGCAGTTCATATGAAAGGGATTCAAAACACACTGTTCACATTACACTGTACTTAAATTATTTCAGATTTCCAAGTATAAATAAATCTGCCTCTCTGGACACAAAATCTCTTTGGCTGAGACTTTTCATTCCCACCTTCATGCTTTGTTTGCTCATCACATTAAAATTTCTATTTTTTTTTTTTTTTTTACATAGAAAGGCAAAAACAAAGCATAAGAGATATTTACATAATACTTTACATAACAAGCTCCTTTTGAGAAATGAGAATATTAAAATTTCAAAAGTACAGTCACAGCAAGTGGTAGGCGAGCAACGAAGATAAATCAAATCCTATTTCTTGCCATGCTGTGAAAAGACGGCTGGCTTTTAATCATCATGATGTGCCATATGTAAATTCCATCAAAGAAGAAGTTTGGTAAATGTTATATTTCATAACCACAGGGAAGGAAGCTATTTATAAACACCAATTAAATGATATAATGTAGTCCAAAGCCATTAATAATAAAACTATTAATCTAGGTAGACATTACTTTCATATGGAGGAGTTTTTGAAATAAACTTTTTCAAATGCATATTTAACTAAGAAAACATTGTATTTTTTCTACTCAAGGTCATTTTAACTTCTCATATTTTCAGTGACATAAGAAAGTTGTTCCAGGAAGAAAATAATGCACAAAGCACTCAAACCTAGAATCAGTTTCTCAAAAAACCTGAGAATGTCTCAGTCAGCAGCTATGTTTTATTTGTGGTTAGAAATCTATGCATGCATGTATGAAGCTTAAATGTTAACTTGTGCTGGGTTTTGCCAGCCTCAGGAAACATTTGGAGATGCAAATGTCTCGAACAGAAGATTGCAGTGAGGCCTAACACCACAAGCATGTATTTGCAAGCCTCCAGTGGAGTAAAGCACCCATCACAATAATACTATAAATCACACTAGAAAACTGGACATCACTTGCATTACAAGAAGGCAAACTAATCTGAAAACAGTAAAAGTCACTATGGTTCACAAAATTCGTAGAAAGGCTGCAATCATCTATGCCATAGTAACTCAAGCTTTGGAGTAGAATAGTTTATCTGCCCCGTCTCAAACCAGTATGGTAAACTGAATCTAGAGGTTTAAGCTCTCAACACTGGACTAACACTTAAAAACATGGTTTTCTCACAGAGAAGATGCTGAATTCAACTGGTTTTAAACACAGTTTTACAGCAAACCAGAATTCTACAGCAAAGCTAATGACTGCTGGAAAAAGCCTTCTTGCAATAATGGAACTGACAGGTTACCACTGGATACCCCAGGAAAGACACAAGGATACAGTATTTTACTTTTCCGTGTAATAAAGGCATGAACGAATTAATTTCTTCTTAGTAGACATCAAACTTCAGACACAAAATTTCTAAAAGCTCACAGCAAATAATCCACTTAAAAAAAAACCCCAAACCAAAATCAACAATCCCCTCCCCAACTTTCCAGATATTCAATACTTCATTTATATTTTGCTTTATCTATAAAAAAACCTCAAATCTAGTTCACAGTCTGAACAGAAAATTTATAGAACCCTCTGTTTGTTTTCCATGGCACAGGAAAAAAAATATTTTCAGTTACAGATTTAAAACCAAAGGTTTTATTCTAATGAATTTTGTGAAGGAAGCAAAATATCTCCATATTTTCAGCACAATCAGCAATGGTTCTGTGCATAAACTGAGACCTGTCATATTGGTCTAGTGATTAGGAGAAATTTAATGCTTCACCTCTTTGTAATATTTATTGTTTTGTTATAACTGGCGTGTAGATTGAATGGCAGGTGACATTTCCTGAGATTTAAATAAGGTAAGAAATTAAGCAAATAAATATATTCATTTTCTAAAGTATAATAAGTCATTTGCATAGAAAATGCAAGAGCCTGTAAATATAAAATGAACGCCAAATACCTGAGGACATCATGAACTCATTTTCTTACATTTCTCTCTCTGTGTGTGTATGTATATATACATACACCCACTGCAGAGAGAGATTTTAAATCCCTGAAATTCTTGCTATTTTATGCAGCAGTTTGGATTGAGCAAGAGATAATGCTTTTCCCCTCCATGGATCACAGCATTTAAGATACCAGAGTGCAGCTTTCTGCAGGGAACCTACAGAGCTCTTTATATATCAGCTGCAAGGGCAGCCTTTGATCTGTCCTCAGGAGAAGGGAAGTGCTCTTACAATGTCCAGAGTATTTTCCAAGGGTGAACTCCAGGTCTGATTATGTAAAAGGAGTGAGACATATCCTTATCACACATGGCATGCCATGGAGATCACTGAAAACCCTGGTGGAGAGGACAAGATCTTACCCTCTGGCCACTTTGCAGAATGACAGTCATACTGAAAGGTAAGGCAAACACGGCATGGGGCTCCATAAAGAAAAGAGACAGCAAATTAACACATCTGCCAAGAATAAAGAACAAAAAAACACTGTCCAGGCTGTGTTAAAATATACCACAGGAAAGTCACATTCACAAATTAAGCAGTAGGAGTTTCAAGGCTACTGGCTAATTCCAATTTAATGATGTTGCCAGTGTGTGAAACAATACAGTGAAGAAAAATAAGCTGATTTGATCAGTCAATAATTGAAAATCTATTTGCCTAAAGTCAATTTACAGTGCAACAGGATTCAGCTACTGAAATTTGTAACTGGTGCTCCTGTCGACAGAAGAAAGGACAGTCCTTAATTTATGAATTGAAGAGAGTTAGGACTAATTAAAGATGCAACATAAAGCTGGGAAATAGGAACTCTAACACACAGTATGAATTCTCATAAATACAGACATTTTAGCCAGCTGGAGCTGAGCTGTAGTGCTAACTGCATGGGCTTGGCTTTGCACAGGGGGTTCAAGAGTTATTGGTGGTTCTGTTCACATGCACATGGCTAGTCACATGATAAGACACATAACTTCTTTGCAAGTCAAAATACTATTGTCAGAAAGAAGAGAAAATGAGCAAAGACGTAACAAACACTACAGGGAGGTACAAAAAAAAAGAAAAAGAAAAACAAAGGCAAGTTTTTGGTGGAAGAACAGTAGGCAGTCCCTACAACCACAGGCTACCTTGCAGGAAACCTGGTCTTGCAACATCACTTGTAGATCTTTAAAAAAATTCCATCTTTTCTTCACAACTGCATGCACAGCTCCTTCTGCACAGACTGTATTAAGTCTGCTTAAAAGACCCCAGTCCATGTAACCATTTGCCCCACTAGTCCTCTGCTTCAAAATGAGCAACTCTCATTTCCTTCCCAGTGGCAGAAGAGGACTTTGGCCTCTAATTCCTATTTCTCATCATGCCAGGGACACTGCTGGTTTAGTAGAATGGATACTCACCAAATTTATATCATAAACATATTCTCCTTAAGGATATATATTTGACAGCCTGTGTCGAACAAGGCAGAAGACTGACAAACTCCATTCTATAACCTACCTGATCACACTGAAACATTACAGAGACACAAAGCAAATGACTTTATATCCCCCATGTCAGCACATTATTTCGTTTAATTGTTCATAATTTGGCTACACACACTAGGGAAAGCATTTGGAGGCTGAATTCCATGCCTGCTTCAGAATGGTTACAGGAACAGGACCAAACTTAGTCTCTCACACATAGCTGCTTTTTAAGGATATTTTATGGGTGCGTGTATAAGCATGTTTGTGTATGAGATTATCCAACAGCTGCAATAAACCTTGAAAACAGTAACTGAATGTACAAGTGTTTAGGAATTTGCTTATCCATCTGAGCCAGACTGCCAGTGAATGCTTGGCATCTTCCAGACAGTGAATGCTTGGAGGGGAAGCTAAGGATACAATCACTATTTCTTTGATACAGAAGTCATTGCTACTAGCAAGGAGCCTATGAAAAACTCATTTTTCTGAACACAACAGGAATCTCCGATTTGGTCTTGAGAAAACATGAACGTATCAGGAAATACTAATTTGCAGAATTCTTTTAACCCGCTTACGGTAATGCTACAGACAAGCTTCTTTACTAGGTTTTTTCTACTTCTTTCCTATAATTTATACGTCTCTGTCAATATTTTCCTCTACATTTTCATACTATCTCACCATTACCTCCAAGTCGTGTTTCCTGCAATACCTATCATTTCAGCTATCTCCTCTACAGCAAAGCTCCATTTAATTTGAAGCTTATTTTCATTGAGAGATAACAGACTCTGTCTTCAAGGAGATATGAGGAATGTTTACTGTTTACCTTTGTCTTTACTATTTTCATTCTATTACTTTTGGTACACACAACTTTGCCTACTGCTTCATCCCACAGAGTTGTCCTTGAAGACTTCAAATTCCTCTTTAATTTTTAAGCATCACTCTTCCACATGCTTGCTTCTGAAAGCAAAAATATTTCCTATTATGATTTTGACTCTTACAAGAGGCATACAGCAACTCAAGTATACCTCTACTAATCCAAGGAAAAAGACATGAAAAGAAATGAGTGTAAACAGTGCCTCTGTGAAGAGACAGGGGGAGAAAAATAGTTACATGTCAGCACAGTGGGGACAGAAGCTACAACTCTATTAAACTCTTAATAGAAGTATTTAAATTAAAACACCCCTTTGAGTGAAATTCTGCGCTAATGTATGTTACCTTAGACTTCCCATGCCTCCTTTCTCTCATCCCACCACTGAACCCTGGGAAACATTTTAACCTCCTGCAGCGCAGTCAGCAATCCATCCATGACTGATTGACCCAGATCACGATGGAAGCAGACCCTGTGGGTCAGAAGGATGCACCAAAGGGAATGATGAGGCACTGAATTTGTGCTTGATGGGCAGAGGAGACGAAAGATTAGAGAGGAGATAAGGTGGATAATAGGCTCGGCTTCCGACAGCTCTTCTTGCGAAGGTTCTCAAACCAAAATATTGTTAAGAGTTCTTTCCCGTTAATTAAATGGGAGCTGAGGGGATATATAACCTGTCAAGGTCTGAATAGCTCAACCTCCAACACTTTCTTCCACAGGAAAGTCTTACTGAAAAAATGAAGTAAACATTCCTATTAAGCAGGCTCCTGTTTCCTTCTTCCTCTCCTTCCCCCAGGAGCAGGAATGCACTCACAAGGCGCTCAGCCATCCTGGATACTTCAACAAGCAGTTTAGCTCCACAATGAAAACCAAAGAGTCCTCAAAAGCAAACATTCATTTCCATTAGAGGACTTTTCACCCCAGGAGTCACTTTGTTTGACTGAGCAGACACACTAAATCTGCTATTACAAAGTCACATCATTTTTTCAGAGAACAAAGTTGCTGCTTTAGCTACATACACCGATGTTTCTTTGATTGCTCACCTTCAGACTGCTTTTATCACTAATGCCTGATGCCAGCCTTAACACAGAAACAAATGACTTAATGAATGAGAGCTGAATGCTATAAAAAAGGAAAATTATTCAGTTGTGCTAAAAATGAGTTCTCAAATGTACATGCACGCTTCAGAGTGGGACAGAGTATCCAGCTTCTCACGCAGGGCCACTTTTTTGGGGTTAAAAGGGTCGAAGGAGCAGAGTCTGGCCAATCAAACACAGAACAGGGAATATCTGTGTCCTTCTGCATGTGCACACGGACACCTCATAACCAAAAAAACTGGCAGTAAAAGTTGCAAAATATCAAACTCATTTTCTTTATAAATAACAAAAGTCCTGCTGCCAAAGCTGGGACTTGCGATGCATTAAATGCTCGGCATGTGAGGAATCGATTTCTTCAGTATTTCCAGAAATGGAATGGTGTCTCTTAGGTCACACATGGAAAGCAGCATCAACAACAAACAAGTCTGGAAACCAGAATTACAAGACAGCTGACCTCTGTTAAAGCCAAACAAAGGTATTAACTAAAAAAGCCAACCCTTGAAGTCTTCACTAACCTGAATAATGAAAAAAATCACTCGAGTGAAACCTCTGATTGAAACTAAGCTTGTTTCTATAAATGTAAGATGTAATTTGTATTCAGGACGCGTAAACTTTCTCTTGTTTTCAAGAGAAACAATTAATTATGGAAGTTAAATGAACTCCACTCCATTTTTTTATCAGGCTTTACCTTTAGGGGAGGAGAAAATGCTTAACCACATGCACTTAGACACCAGGTGCTCAATGACAAACACCAGAAAGTAGGACCTCTAAGTTCATTTCTTCAGAATTACATATCTGCAAACAAGAATGACCTAAATTCTTTACAATTTCTTAAAAATTATAGCCTAGTTTTCACGTTAATATATGATTATCTTGTAGTCAACAACTATTGTAAGAAATCACAAATTAGAGGTAATAATCTCAACTGAGAAACACTTTAAGATACAGATCTCTTCTCAATGAATACTGCAGTTTTATAGACTCATAGCATGTAAACGCTTCACTCACTGTTCACTGAGTAAAATACAGTAACAGTGAACTCAAAAGAAAAAAAAATAAAGGAGCATCAGAAGAATTCTTTGCATGCTTCATTTTCAAGGCAAAAAATTAAGGAGCTTTATTTTTGTCTACTGATCAGTTCCTGAAGTACATTATACCCAATTTAATTTTAAAGTAAAACTTTAAAACATCAGCGATACTGACTGTACAGTAAGAAAAGTGATCCATCCATTTTCATACAGATTACTGGAATACAAGTTGCTTCGTTAGAATGACTGAGCCACACCTCATGCTGCCCCCCATTCTCTAGCTTCCTTTGAGCTGTGCCAATCAATGAAAAACAGATTTTGTCCTTCTGCACTTTTTAAGATACATGTTCAGCAGAAGCAACAGCATTCAAAGATCTACGAGGACTTTTTGTGGAATCACACAAATGAATAAACTGGGAAAAAAGTAGTGTTTACAATTTTATATTGAATTAAGAGGCCTCACAAAGCTAAGAGAATTATCAGTTCATACACTACTTAAACTATGATGTTTTGTCTCAAAAATTTAATTTTAAATTAAAAGTATTGTTAGCATTTTAAAGAGCACCTCGAGGAACAACAGCATTCTGTGTGATTTAAGGTGTATAGCACGTGTGACAGACAGACACAAATGTGCATGACAGAGCAAGTTATCGTATTGCCATGTGTATGAAGCTCTTAAGAATGAACGTTACTCCTATGACAGACTTCTATTCTCAGGTCTCCTATTGCTAAATCAGTGGGAGATTTGGCAAATCCTCCAGGTTTTGTCAGAGGTTTATCGTCTACCCCAAGGAAGCTAAGGAGTTAAAAAGCAGAAGAAATGGGAATCTGGGTGTCTCTGAGAAAAAGCAGAGAGCTGTTGATGCCACAGGATGCTGAAACCTCTTGGAAGAACGGGGTGTCAGACATCAGTTTATGAACAGGCAGGCACAGGGGCAAGGCTGCTGCTGAGCTGTTCTCCCACGGTGACTGTGGGACTGGCACCATCCTTAGTTTGGAATGGGAAATTATGGGATTGTTGAGGGCAGAAGTGCAAGGTACAGCGTGATGCATGACCAGTAGGCTGGGTGGGATATTCCCAAATAGACTTCCCTGCGTCTACATGCATAAACTGACCACCACTGAGTCAAACACAGAGCACAGAAAGCATCACATGAAGAGCCTGCATTAGTAATTCTGATGCTTAACAGAATATGCTGGTTTGCATCACTCTGCATTTCCAATAAAATCATCTATTAGGGAGTGTTTTTTGTAATTCAGCATGCACAAAAAGACAACCTGCATTTTTCTTTGTCTTCTCCAACTCTGGTTATTTTCCACTGCTGATTCTTCCTACAGATAAGTCTGAAAGTCATGGCACCTTGCCAAAGTGCGTATTACTTCTGAACCAATTTAGATGCATATTCTATCTAAATAGAGCACCTGAGGTATCTTGGTGTACTTGCTTTACACATATTATTGTTATTTGAATTGTTTATGTGCCTGTGAAAACACGCTTCGAAAAGAATCAAAATAAATGGGTCAAAACAGACTTAACAAGTGGGGACAAATGTGGATCTAATACATCACTTGGGAGAAAACAAATCATTTGATTTCTGGCACAGGCTTTTTTAGTCATCTAGAAAACCAATTTTCAAAAATAAGTGCTAAAAACAAATAAATATCCAGGTAAGGCCAGGTAATGATAAAGAGAAGGATCTCTGATTACAGGGATACTAATCTGCTAACTTTTGTCTGAATATCACAAACTATTCAATTGTGTTTGCTTTGACCAGCTTTCAGCCCCTGATGGTTTGCATCATTATCAAAAAATTTACTTCCCTTCTACCTGCTTTCACCAAACTGAATTGCAGCAAAATTAAAATGACAGAAGAAGACAGATTTAAGACAGCAATACACAAACACCTGCCAGAATCGTGAAAGAGCGGTGAGGGCCACAGAAGTAAAAAGGATGAAATAAAATTTTATGAGCTGTCTCTGAACCAGGAGATACTAATTAAGGTTGTAGAGTTATATGAAGAAAGATAAAACATAGATAATACATCTACAGACATAGTAGCCAATGGCTGCCATATGAGGCTTCGCTGTGTGGCCATAAAAAAGAAATGCCACCAAACCCTGAACAGACAGCATGGACTCTGAAAACCCTCCCTCAACGCCTCTGGGGAAGTCTAATGGAAAAAATGTGAACTTAATGTAAAAATGAACCAAAAACCAAAAACCCAGTGTAAAAACGTGAAGTTAAATTACTGGTGGTTGAATTTAAAATGTGGCAGGTCAGTGCCAGACCACCTCATTGCCCAAAGACTCCCCCCCTCTGTGAGGATAAGGGGACATGAAGACAAGATGACACCAGTTAGAAGCAGGGACGTGGACTCCTAATCCTTATGAGTTCCTTCCAACTCGAGATGTTCTGTGATTCTCTAATCCTGTACTGACCCACTGAAGCTCATGACTTGCAAAGCAAAGGTTTTAATTCCATCCTCACTCCTAGACTGCAGTTCAGGGAAGCTCTTCAGCACCCACCTCCGTCCATTCAGGAGTTACTTTAAAGGGAAGAAGTAAATGTTAAAATGAATTGTTGCAACAGAGCCCACATGAAGAAAGTAAAACACAAACAGGAGAGACCTGGATATTTCTTGGAGAGTTTTCCCTCACAAGCTTGATGTTGCCACTGCAATGGAGTGAAAGGTAATTAGACTGATTAACTGAAAATCATTGAGGAGCTGTCATTCGCTCCTTTGTCAGCTGCACAGTGCCAGGATCATTCTGCTCTGCAAACACCAATGAAGAATACTTAATGAAGAAAGGTGACTAGAGGGTGGAACTATTTGGGGGGTTTTGCACCATAATGTACAACATTTGCTATTATTTCCCAATGCATATTTTTCATTTTAAGGAGTAGTAGCCACCTTCCAAGTTTCAATTCCTTGACATTTAGTATTATGACAGAATTGAACTCTTTTTAGGTGAATTCCTTCCAAAGAGAAATAAACAAATGAACAGCATTTTCCAGAAGAGGTTTTAGCAGTGAGTCTTCCTGGGATTTTTAGAGCAGAATGTAAGAGAAGAAAAAAAAAAAAAACAAACCAAAAACCAAAAAAAAACCACCCAAAAACAAACAAACAAACAAACACATACAAACAAAAAAACCCCACCAAAACAAAACAAACAAAACAAGCCTCCAAAAAATCTCTTTTACTTCTTCAAGTGGTAATATGACTAAATCATCAGATTTTCTTCTAACAATACAAGAATTATTGGTAGGTTTCCCTGAAGCCTGATATATTTCTGGTTAATAACTGAAATATTTGGCCACTTTTTCAAATAAAATAGCAAGAATATTCTGGAACAAAAGCTCTGGGCATGCGGATTGATATACTGAAATATAACATTAAAAAGTTACGGATTGGGTCTCTTAAAGCATTTAATTCACCTATTTGTTTGCAAGTCATTTTATTGTCCAACTCATCTTCCACATGAGTAACAATAATTGTACAGGAAAACATCCTTAGACAAGAGTGCTAAAATATTTTCTGTCTTCGTTGACAAATCATTTTTATTGCTCTCAACCCAAAATTCCCCACCTACATTCCATGTTTGGTTGGAGCAGTTTCATCAGAGATCTGTGCCTTCATTCCCAGTGTCACCTGTGTGGGAACACCCAGCAGGTCTGGCAGAACACACCATGGTACTGCTCTTTACTACACTGAACTTTGTCAAAAAAGATTTAAAGAAAGAGGAAAAAGAAAAAAAAAAAGGAAAAAAAAATTACGACTGGGTGACAGCAACGGAATTTTTGAATAGTCAAATCAAGGGGAACAAAAAGAGCACTGATGAAAAGTTGAATGACTCAGACGAGGAAAAATTAGTTGACTGCTTTCCACTAGAATTTGCTTTTTCGTTTGAAACCCTATGATCTGGAAAGCAACATATTTGCATTTACTTTTTAATGCATTAATAGCAGCTTAATTGGGAAGGTTTCTTCTTAAATAATCTCATTAAAAATTAACTGGTGTTTGATTGATATGAAAACAGTTTTGATTTAGCTTTTCAGCTTTATTTCTACTAAAACTGTATGATTTGAAAAGCAATGTATTTTTCTTTAATTATTTTCACAACAGTACAGTAATTTTACCAGATTTTCTACTGAATAATTTGATCACTCTAGAAATGAGCTTTGTTTCAGCTGGCTTTTGATTTGTGTGCACATGCATTAGGATTTTATGGTCTTTCATTAAAAGCTAAAATGTGATATAATAATGTCTCCCATGTCAAGGGCAATGCAATGGGGCATTGCTCATGGAGGAATTCTGGCTGAGGATTTGGGGTTACCTTGCCAGCAATCTAAGGAGCAGACAAACCACTCCAGATTACTGCCCATCAGATGGTGCCAAAGTCTTTTTTTTGGTGCCCAGCAACAGGACGAGGAGCAATGGCCATAAACTAAAACACAAGAAGATTCGCCTCAACATAAGGAAGAATTGTTTACATTGAGGGTGGCAGAGCACTGGAACAGTTTCCCAAGGAGGTTGTGGATTCTCCCTCTCTGGAGACATTAGAACCCTACCTGGACCCTTTCCTGTGTCACCTGCTTGAGGTGACCCTGCCTTGGCAGGGGTTTTGGGCTGGATGATCTCCACAGGTCCCTTCCAACCCCAACAGCTCTGTCACTCAGTGAAATATGATTTTGAAGGATATAATTAATTTTCCTCAATGAAAGTGGTATCATAGGCAATTTAGAACTTTTTTCTTCCCTTTTACATTGTTCATTTACCCTAAGAAAACCTTAAATTTGGAGATCGATTTTACAAATGTGCACAGAAACCATCACACAAGAATGTTAAATTTTGAAAAATCAAGGACAAGATGAAAGTTTGCAAAAAGAAGCCCCACAATTTCCACATAATCCTTCCTGCGATACCACATGCATATTTAATACAGGCGTGTACTTTAACAATTTAATCTTACATTAGTGTTTCTGCACAACTCCCTCTTTATTCACGGCAAAGGCAGTTTACAGGGAGGCAAAATTCAGTGTGCTTTAACCTCATAAATCTACTTAGAGTCCTAAATTTCATTTAAGCCCTGCACTGGCAAGAAATCTTATAGACTGAAGGTATTTTATTTTACTGGTGAATTCAAGTCTTATGTTTAATGACTTTTTCCTAAACTAGAATTGCAGCGTAAAAGGAGGGATTATCCATTATCCCTACCCATTTTTATCACAAAGAGACCATACCTCCATTCACAAGAGGTAGAAAGACAAAAAATCCAAGTTGCCCTAACGTAACCTCACCGATAAAAACACTGCTTATAGCATAGTTGTATGTGAAAATGATATAAAAACCCAAGAATCTCTGCAATTCATATAATAATTTACAGCACACACTGTTGTCACAACTTAAAAGTGATTGAAAATTGCCTTGGAAATTATGGCTAATGGATTATAATAGCCTTTGTCACAAATTACCCTGAGTAGTTTTGGTTAAGCATCATGTAGCTTTATATAACATTATACTGCATTAATATGGTATTTCATCAAACTGCTCAAAAACCTCTATTAATCTTAATGGACCCAAAGAAACAGATCTCCTAAGAACTTTGATAACATCTCTTTCAGTATAGGCGTGCTGGTGGTGGCTGGAATAGAGTTTTTTTTCTTCACAGTAGCTGCTACAGGGCTGGATTTGTGCTGGAAACAGTGTTGGTAATTCAGGGATGTTTTCCTTACTGCTGAGCAGGGCTTGTACAGAGCCAAGGTCTTTTCTGCCTCTCCCCTCAGCAAGTGGGCTGGGTGGGGTGCACGAGGAGCTGGGGGAGGACACACCAGTCAAGTGGTGGTGAACAACTACTCTTGTTTGCATCACTTGCCTTTTTTGGGGTTTATTTCTCTGTCATTTTCCTTTTATTTGCAAATGAGGATGATGATTATTACTATATAATTTCAATTATTAAAATGTTTTTTTATCTCAACCAATGTGTTTCCTCGTTTTTACCCTTTTGATAAACCACAACATAGTAGACGACTATTTAGCACAAGAAGACAGACCTTATAACATAAATATCTACTTGACAGAGAAGCAAAATTAATATTTGTTAAAAAAAAAAAACAAAAAAAAACAAACCACCACACAAAGACTCAACTGAGCTAATTACAGTCAAAGAAATTCTAGAGTTATCTGCTTCCACACAGAACCCTAAAAAAAGATCAAATTTTCAAAGCAGGTGTTGCAAATGAACTGAGAAAAGACTTCAGGGTGAAGACAGACACACGAAAAGGAACAGCCAAATTACCTTATATAACTTTTTGCATTTTCTTTGGGTAAAACACAATCATGCAGAGTTATTATTGCTAAAAATTTTTCACTCATTAAAGAATTGTAAACAGGAAAGTAACTCATGTTGCACAATGGTGAAATAGCCAGCAACATGCAAAGACACATCTACAGCGACCCAAATTTTTTTGTCTGTGCTTGTATGAAGAATTTTAACAACATTCAGCAGATGCCGTCATTATGTGAGAATCTCTTGATTGCTGTAACTCTGTAACAGAAACGAGGATTTGCATACAAGTAATAGCAAGCTACTCCTTGGAAAAAGGAAATGGTACTTCCAAGTGGACTTTTTAACACCAAGAAATACAGGATGCCTGCTGTGCAAACTTAAATAAGAGCATTGCATTGTAAAATATTCTGGTTGAAGTGCTCCTGCTGGAAAAGGAGCATTTTTCACCAAAAAATTTCCTTTGACTACAGAAATGCTTGGTATCATCCCCATTTTATTTATCTTAAATAAATATGCACTATCATGTATTTACATAAAGTTGGAAACACTGATTATCTTAAAATTATCTTAGTCTAGACCACTTGCCAGCTTGCAAAGTCAATTAAGTTAGAGATTTGAGCACTTAACATTTCTGTCATTACAGCTCTTCATGTGGTGTGAGAGGGAAAAACAATGACGGATTCTGGGAACAGTCTTCTAGTTCTGGTAAGACACGTGTCTATGCAGTTTCATGAATTCACCAGGAACAAGAAAAGGAGGGCTACTGGGGGCAGGGAGACATGGAAGGGAGAGAAGAAAAAAAAAAAAAAAAAGAAGAAAAAAGCACAAATTGTCCTACAGTCAGAAGAATTCTGCATGCCAGTTCGAGGAATAAATCACAAATTGGTCCAACTGCCATCCTTATCAAACTTAATGATGCTCTTCACAGTTTACAGGTATCAATCTGATCAGAGATACACAATCCATGGTTTCAAAACCTGCACCTCAACTTTAGTACCATTCTTCTGCTACAGGTAACATGCTCCAAGATTAAAACAAAGAGCATATTACATTTAAAGCAAGAGCATCTGCTGGAAGTAGATGCAGAACAACATTGCAGAACAACAGATGTTACTATACCAAATAACTATCGATCTTATGCTGATCCAATGGCACTGACAAGGCATTCAAAATGCAGCTGGACAAGGAAAGACCCTCCTATCCCAAAGTTATCCACAGGACTCTGAGTGATTTAGCAAAATAATCTCGAAATCTCTGGACATCTCAGGAAACCCTACCTTTAAAAAGCCATTTAGATTCATCGCACCATTCTGTCTAGCAGTAAAGGATTTATGTTGTTTACTTGTCTTTGTGTAGCTGCAGGATTTTATGTATCCCAGTATCCAACAGTGCAGATACCAGCAGCAGAAAAAAAGCAGTGCTCAAATGTGAATACAACGTTATTAAGGATACCCCAGCACTACCATTCATTTTAAAGTTGCATTTTTAAAGGCAGGAGGCAATTAAGGAAACAAAGACCTCTGAAATGTCCCCGTTGTTTTCAAGAGGCTACACACTAGTTTTGCTGGAAAACAGCCACATCAAGGACCACAAAAGCACAGGTTATTGGTGAGGGGAAAAATACGAAACGGTTTTAATTAAATTTTCCAGGAGACTCTTAGAAAGCTGTCGATGACAGATATTCTAGTACTGGATCTTGGCTGAAGCTACTGTAATCCATTGTATTTTGTGTCAATAATCACACTGATAAATGACATTCAGTTGTCTATTCGAAATACGAATAGGACTCTTACAGAAGTAATATCCGTAAATCTTGATTAACACTGAGGGTGTTAAAGGAAACCAAGCTTGTTTGTTTTTAGAGTTGCTCATATCCAATATTAACTTATAATCAATTAAAAAAGGCTAGATGAAGGCCTGTCTCAGCACAAAAAATCCCTAAGGGACACAAGTAAGTTAAAAAAATAAGTAGTATAATTAATTTTTTTTTTGAGACTTAATAGATCATAAGATTACAACTTATATTAATGTAAGTATTTTGAATGCTTGAGTGCATCACTCTATGTAGCACTGCCAAGCTGTGTCAATCCCACCTCTTCGCAAAATGTCAGCCTATAAATACTATCTACAAGCAGAAATGAGTATGAAGTATCTTTATGGCACAATGGTATTTCAGAATCTTTTGACATTAATCTTGATATTGTAAACTACATAATCAACTCCTCCTTTGTTACTATTTGCATCAAACTATTTTTTCTTCCTTTTTTCCCCTTAATTTTTAAAATCACGAAGTGACAATATTGTTGTCTTAGCCTTACTTTGTAAATATACAGACATACAAAATACATCCAACATGGTAACAACATGAATTAAATCGTTTTCACAGAAGAAATGCAGAACATAAACCAAAGACATGGCAGCTCGGAAAGTAATTATTCTCTATTATATTTTCAAGGTTTGTTAAAGATCTGCTAAAGTTGGCTACTCCTTTGGAAATCAAATATTTTACTGATTCAGACACTTCTCACATGGAAGGAAATCTGATGTTCACATACACACACAGACAATTATAGTCCCATCATAGGTTTCAGATACCTGAAATTTGTTACCTTGATGTTGTCTGATTATAGTGAGAAACCTGATATTCTCTTACCTAGAACACAAAAGAGAAATTATTTTAGATTAATTCATAGCATCGTTCAAATCATACATTTTGCAAATTAAGGAAGAATGTACTACGTACAACCAACTAATTAAGTTTAGACTATTTAGTGGTAAAATGGTCTTCAGTATTAAATCAACACAAGAGATTTGGTATCAACTTCTATCACAGTTTTGTCATTTTCTCTCTTTAGATGACCAAAAACTGAATCTTTTCAATCAAGGAAGTTTAAAAGCCATGTGAAAAACCAAGTTCCATGATTGCATTTATCTTGATATGATTCAGGTTCTTAACTTTATACTTCGTCCAGTGTGCACCACTTGTACAAATGTACATGCATATACTTTTTTTTTTGAAAGTATAAATTCAAACACTTTTGTATATTTCACTCTACACAGACTTTTTTTTTTTTTCTTATGATACTATCAAAAATGCTCTGGTTTTATTTTGTCTTCCAGTTTCTTTTTCAACAGCCAGCTAACAATGACAAAGGTCCCATGAGTTTTTGTCAGCAGTATCTTGAATCAGCTCAAGGAATATCTGAAGCGGTAGTGGCACCTTCTGCTTACGAAGCGTTTATAAACAAGTAAATACATATGCTTTCAAACAATCTAACCTTTAAAGGGTATACGTTCTTTTAAGCAACTTTTAAGTAACTTTACCTTAATGATGCCAACAACAAAGAAATTACAAGTTCTTTCAACTGCTTGAACTACGGAATATATGAGTTCCTGGGACAACTGAAACTTTGTTCCTACAAGCTGTTTATTAACACTTGTGTGGATTACTGGAGTCTCAAGCAAGACCACAAAATTGTTCACTTTCCACCAGAGTTCACCTTATGGGAAAAATGAGACAAAATATCCTAGTTTAGAGCTACAGCCGTAAACCATCAGGGCTCACTGTGCTATAAAATACATTTTGGGGGGAAAACATATGAAAGCATAAC
This sequence comes from Struthidea cinerea, assembly GCA_013397865.1. NCBI lineage: Eukaryota > Metazoa > Chordata > Aves > Passeriformes > Corcoracidae > Struthidea > Struthidea cinerea. The sequence goes on from VZTI01005189.1 coordinate 292,936, forward strand.
CAATTTATAAAATGCTATCATATTTATGATTTTAAAATTTAGCTTTGAAATTTAGTTTAACTTCTGAGCAACACAGCAAAAATGAATACAAAACCAGCCAACTTAGTATGGCTTCAACACACAAAGGTTTTCAGATAATTTAAAATCCACCAGTACAGTATCTCTCACTGGTCCTGGCTCAGTACCACTGACACATCCAGCGAGCACAGGTTGGGTGCATTTTTTCCAGCACCAACAGATGCAGATCTGCTTCTTTCTTTCTCCCCCCAGATGCTGCAGTTTCTTCATGCTCTGTTTGTGCACTGACCCAAAACTGCTTGGTGACATTCCCCACTCTAAACTTCAAACCATTTAAACTCGAAAACCAGTTTTCTATTTGCTTTTTTAACTAGAACATTTAGACAGGTCTGGGTTAGTTTCTGGTAACAGCAGTGCTTGAAATGGCACAAGAGAGAGTGTGATAACTCTCAGTGGAGAAAACTTTGCTGGCAGAGGATCCCAACCTTTCCTTTAACCTAATTCTGTTTATCCATTAGGTGATCTAAGTGATTTTCTCAATGAGCAGCTATGGGACAGCAAAACTAACTTTTTTTTCCTCCCCTGTTATTGAAACCTGCGGAGCAGAGCTTTCTTTAAAACTGATTCTTTTCTTGTTCCCTCTGTTATCTTTTAGTAACCACCTTAGCTGTTTTTTGTAGATTTTCCTTAATAATTATGACTCAATTGGGATGAGTGATGGCCTTGGGGTAGAGAGGAGGGGGGGAGAAGGTAACATTCCCAATGGTAAATGGTTGGTAGTGTTTATCTGATTTTATTCTAGAGAAAAGCTTCTTGGCTTCATCCTCACAACTTCCAGTAAAGGTTTTATTATACTTGAAGAATTACAGACTATTGTAGCAAGAATATCACTTATTTTGTTAAAAAACAAAGTATTTAGATCTTCAAATGTCAACGTATTTTATTTAGAGGTTGTGAAACACTCTGAAGAAGGATGCAAAAGTGTTACAATCTGAAAATATTTCAAGATTTAAAAAAAAAATAAAAAATAAAAAATTAAATAAATAAATAAATAAATAAATAAAATTGGGCTTCCATCAGGGCAAGCCAAGCAGGTTCTGAGAAAGGAAGACTTTGTCACATGAAAGTCCTGCTATTGCAAATGTTGTCACAGTTCTACAAATCCTCCCTATTCAGTGGTCATGCCACTGAATTTTTTTGTCTAAGACAAAAAAAGAGGAGCTCCAGAGCTAGACTCTTTCTCTTGCATCCCTCTACTCTTTCCTTTCTACTATTCTTATCAAACTGCAGAATCAAAAATGTGTTTATCCTAGGATCTATGTGTATTATTGTTTTTATCAATGACTATCACAACTGCAGCCACCAGCCCTGTCTCTTTCATGTCATGTGAGAGAAAACTTAAAATGGTCTTTGGAAAAGAAAAATAGATTCTAAGAGCATATACAGGGATTTATTGGTGTCACCTGAAATACCAAAACACCTGCAGGTTTTAGTAGCTGGGACCCATGTTAGAGAAAGGGAGGGGAAAAAAAAGAATAGGGTATAGTAGTATACCCTGTATTTTCAGCTGTGAAACTGAGCAGCAGATGTTCATGAGGAACAAGCAACTTCAATGCAATAATTAGTAAAAGAAGTTGCTTTAGTGTGGGATAGCAAAATGGCACTGACATGCTCTGGTTGGACACACAGGGAACAAAGCAAACCAGAGCAAGGAAGAATTCTGTATCATGTACACTGAAGGAACAGAGAATGGCATAAGGATAAAGCATCACTGGAGATTTTTATAAAGATTTAGAGTCCATTTCCATATGATTTAAAGAGATCAGAACTTTACAACTGAGGTGTAAATGGAAAGTTATAGGTTTTATGATCGATGATCCGGGAACAAGCTGAGTTCAACAAATATCTGAGCAGTTAGAAATCAACAGCAGTCCTACACCAATAGCAGTGTATAAGAGTAGCCTTGAATAAACACATGCATTGTTCTTAAAACCCAGTTGGGACAATCCATTATAAAATCATTCACAGTAATGAAAAACCCCCATGATTTTAAGTTGTGATCACTACTACTGAGTCACACTACTAAATTACCTTCCCTTAAAACAGATTTTAAATGTCTTTAAAATCTTACGACTAGTAATTTTATATATTCAATCTTAACAACCTCCTGCATTTCTTACTACAAATTAATCCATTGAGCTCAAGCCCGGAATACAAAAAAATAAACATTTACATCTTCACCGCAGTTATTCAGACTGCACAGATCCAAGGCTTGCTCACAGCTCTCAGGCTAATCAGGCCTGCTTGCATCATATGAATTCTCCTTGAGCTCGACTTTGAGTTGACTTTGAAGTTTATGAGCTGAAAAGCAGCTAAATTAAGCAGAACAAAACAAGCAAATGACAGCTAAAGAAGCATTAGACCCAAGTCTATCCATTCAATTAATTTGCAGTTTTACCCACTCTTCTGTTTAACTGCTTTGTCAAAATTTCGACAGAAGTACCATATGACTGAATTTATGCTACACACATCAGTAAGATAAATATCTGAAATAAAGGACAAAATAAATAATTCTGCACAACGAGACCTAGGGAAAAAAAATAAAATCTCATTCAATTATTTTCTGGTTTACTTTTAAATGTATGCATTTGTTCTTCACTGGCAATTTAAAATGCTATTTCATAAAGACGTGAAAAAAAAAAAAAACCCTCATAAAGAGACAGAAAAAATTTCAAGAACTAAAAAACTAAAATAAGGAGCAAATGTATAATTATAAAAGCCTTCCTGGGAAAAAGGCACAGGAGACCTTGCAGGAAACTAACAATACTTTATTTTGCTGTACTCTGATAGAATTCAACCCAAATAACACGTGAGCCCAATTAAGATATAAAATCAGTCCTAAACAGGACAAAGTGCATCAGCTTTGTCCTCAATTACTTCAAGGAACCCCCACCTGCCTCCTCAACCTTTCCATCCAGTTTTCCACCTTAAATGTTGCTTGAGATACAGACGGATCAAACAAGAACACCAATCAAAGGTTGGTATAGAAACTACAGAATCTTTTTATTTTCAGACAGATTTTTTCATTATTATGGACATGTAAGTTCTCAGCAGAGATGACACCTACTGGAACTGCGCTTTTCTAACCAAAGAATGCAAGATCCCACTTCTCACTTCACAAAGCTGCCTACAGTAAGAACAAAAGCAGTAAGACAAAACATGCTGGCTAAGTCTAAAAAAGATGATCAATAAGCCTTTAGGAGTATGTTTATGTAGAAGGGTGCTGATCAGTCTTGAGTCCTGTAGAGACAAATATAGTTTGCTTTTTCCCTTATTTCTTCCCTCCCCATAAAGAAAAAGCACAATGTGCTCTAGTAAACTTTTCTACTTATGTTCCCACAGAAGTCCTTATTGTCGTGGAGAGATTCTTCCAGTAATCATGCTAACTTAGCAAAGCCTATAGCTTGTCACTTCCTGAAGAAAGGTGACAGGTGTTTATTTACTCAGAGGCGTCACATTCATACAAAGTCTGAACAGATACTTATATGGATAATAAAATAGGTCTTTTGACCCAAATACAGTCCCACTCCTCTAAATCACAGAAATACTAAAACAATTCAAAGGAAACAATGAGAAAAATTGTGTTATATCATCAATGCTACTCTCAAAATAGCTGACTACATCTCCCATTAACTATATTATTTTAATCTAATCAAGGTCATTAAAATTTCCTGAGCACTTTATGTATGCAGTATTACAAAACACATGCAATAACAAACTCTTATTTTCCACAGTTTCCATGTAAGCATTAACAGAAGTAGTTCTTCTTTATGAAATGATTTTCTGACAAGTTTTGAAAGCTTGGATGCAGATGTACTTATCTGTCCTCTAAAGCCAAGATAAACAACAGCGCAAGCTTTTTTTTGTTGCATGCATGGTTGATTTCCAAATCATGCCTTGAAACAAACTAATAATTATATATCACTAGAAACACAGGAAAATGTCCCCAATTCACACTGCTGTCTGGAAAAACCATTGCCAATGACTAAATCAGAGGAAGAGTAATAATATGTTAAGAAAAAAACAAACATCATAGATATAAATATCACAAAAAATGTATCTTCAGTTTTACTTGAGTCTAACTTCCATTACTTAGAGCAATACATCATTAGGGTATTAATCAACTTACTATGCCAGAGTCTTGTAAGAAGTGTTAGAAGATATCAGAACCACATTTTCTTTGCTTAAGGACTAACCAAACAAACAAACAAAAAAATGTTGAGTATGTTTTAAATGCATAGGTCAAGTTTAAAAAAAAAAAAAAAAAAAAAATTAGGGTCAAACCAAAACATCTGATTTGCCCAAAATACAGAGATTTTTCTCCATCTGAATTTCACACTTCTGTTACATACATTCTGTCCTGACAGGCAGGCTTGTAGCCTTGTTTCTCAAAGCCAGATGGGCCAGATGTAGGCTCTCAACTGAAATTTGGGGTAACAACCTAATTTACACCTTCAGAGAAATCAGTGATGAAAAGCTTATTTGTAAACTCTAAATTCTGGAGTAGGATCTCCACTGCTTTCATGTTTAAATTGTACGGTAGGCAAATTACAAAACTACAGGTTTGAACCACAGGTCTAACACACTGGGTAAACAATCACATATTAGGTCCTATGCCACGAGTTTCTTCTGAAATGATGTAGAAAGTAAAACAGTGATAATTATCGTGTCTCATTTATACTGATTTACAAAACTTAAGTTACTTTAACAAATGGTAGCTACAAAGTCTGAATATTATTCTAGATAATGCATACTATACCTTATGTTAATTCTAAGTGGAAACACTTGGAAAATAATAAGACAGAATATGCGTGTGCTAGATACAGGCAGGGATTGGGATGCTATATCAAACCACAAAACCCAGAGAGAAGCAGTGGTGGGATGACCTTGGCTGGCTGCCAGGTGCCCACCCATCTGCTCTCCCTCCCCCTCCCCCAACAGGACATGAAGGAGAGAATAAGATGAAAATGCTCATTTTTTTTGTTGCCACCAACAAAACACACTTGACTGGGGCAAAATTAAATTAATTTGTTGCCAGTTAAAACAGAGTTGGATGGCGAGAAACAAAGAAAAAACACAAAACACTTTCACTTCTTCAATCCCAAGTCCTCTGCCTCCCCCAGTGGAGCAAGGTTGGGGAATGGGAGCTGTGGTCAGCCCACAACAACTCTTCTCTGCTACTCCTTCCTCCTCACGCTTTTCCCCTGCTCCAGCGTGGGGTTCTCCATGGGGTCTGCAGGGGAATCTGGATCACCTCCTCCTGCTCTCCCCTTGGGGCTCTCAGGGCTCTTTCTCACATTTTTCCTCACCATCCTGGCTGTGGGCTCAGCTGTGCCCTGTGCTGGGTCAGCTGGACCCAGCCATGTTCAGCAAGGGGCAGCTCTGGCTGCTCCCCAATGAGGCCACCCAGCAGACCCTGGGCACCTGCACCCCCCTACAGACCCACAAACTGGCTTCACAAACAGGGCTCTCAAGGCTCCAAATTCCCTGGGGGAAGCTGGGCAACACAGTCAGCTGCCATTTCTCATCAGGCAGATGTGCCCCATCTCAATTTCTCTGTCAGTCTCTGTGCACAAGGTAGGTACTCTGAGTTAGTCTGTGACTGCTCCTGCAGCCTAGAAAAAGGCTAAATCTTGCTATTTATCCAGCATTTTGCTTTAAGTAGACCTCTGAGCCAATTATAAAAGTATGTGTACGTGAAATTTCTATCAATAATACTAAACAGATGAAGGAAGAAGTAACACTATGGGGGATATGAGGATTGTTTTGTTATTGACATACACAGTAATTGATTAGGTTTCTCAGCTTCTGCTGCTAGAAATTCTGATGCATTACACTTAGGATTACTAGTTAGCTTCCATTTCCTTTCAACTTTTGCCTCTGGATAAGCTCAACTATTCCCAAGAAGAAACACTGATCAAGTACATTTGTCATGCGAACAACTATAATAAGGTAATTCATCATAGTCTGTCAGACTCTTATTCCAGGAAGACTGCTGCATTTTTATCCTTACTTAAAAATCTGCTGTCACTCCTGCTGGAAATTTTGGGAGACACTTTGGACATGTTTAAAAGCCCTTCCAAACTGATAGTGGCAGATAATTAAGTTATCAGCTATCAAAGTCTTTTTTCACTCTCTGCAATGTTTATGACACCATGAACCTTTCTGTCTGGTTTAATCTGACCTGTTCTGAACGCGTGATCCCTTGTTCCTTCCCTTTTGCTTTCCTAATGGTAGCCAGTGACCAATGTAATTCACTACAACAAATGAACCTGTTCTGGAGGGTCTAATTGAGCAATTTTGTTTTCTTTTCAAGGTCTGAACTCAACCACATCCCACAATCTATTCTTCAGCACTGCAGTGGGAAAAGATTTACTTGAAGGCAAAGCAAGCTAAGATTTTAGGTTTCCAAATGGAAGAAGAATAAACCCACACCGGTTCAGAGCTGTGCGTGGGTGAAAGTGGGAGTTGCTATTTAGGCTGTCAGTAATGCTTAATGTTTTTGTACATTGTCTAGTCAAAGCTGAACAATTCCTTTTTTTTTTTTCTGCAAGCTTGGTACTTCACCTGCCTGTTGGGTGAAAAACGTCATGTACTCTTCCTGTATTTCCTCTTACATTTCTCTGGTAGTGCTCTGTAGATATAAATACTCTCTTTCAAAAAAAAAAAAAAATCTGCTTTTTGTTCACAAAAAAAATAGGGCATGAAGTTTTAGCACTGGTGAACAATCTCACAAATGGAAATGCATTGAAGAAAAAAACTACTGGGGAAGAAGCAGGTTCCATTTTCATCCTCCCGAACATCATTAACAATAGCAAGGAGAAAATAAACTCAATCTTGCAGATCTATTGCCTCACACACAAACACGAACAGGGTCATAGTTTTAATCCTTGCACCTCGTCCATCAGCCCCTTTTATCTGTGGCTTTTCAATATAGGAACGCAAACCTAATGACAAAGTGATCTTAAAAGCTAGAATCAATTTCCACTGCAGTCACAGCCATCAGAAAGATACGGAGAGAAGTTAGATCTGATAAGCAAAATTAAAAGTAGCGTCAGTTAAACCCACAGGTAGATGGGGTAGATTGCTAGCAATGCCATGCAACCTGTGTGCACTTGTTTTATTAACAGCATTTCATCTATGAAAGACCAAGTAGCATGACATAAGATTTATCCTGAAGCAAGGCTTCATCAAGTGTGAAAGATGGGGATTCAGCATCACAAGATAAATGAGCACTGCTCCTAATACTGGAAAAGGGAAGGAGCCCCGATAGCTCTAGGTGAAGCAAGGACCATTCTTAACGCTTACTTCACTTGTTTTAATAAGTCTTCAATAAAAATGACATATATTACAAATAAGAAGTCTAAGTATGCAAGGAACCAAGTCAGTGATATTTCAGTTGGCAAAATACCCCACCTTCCACCAAGCTTTGTTTGTATGTGTCTCATAGGAAACAAATGAAATGAATTCTGAAAAGACAGAAAGAAACTTACGCACTCAGAGATTGTCATGCATTTGGAATTAAGAACATTTGTAACCGTTTCACTTGGATTTAGAGTTTCTCAAGTTTGGTCCCTGAGAAAGGAGATTCAGAAGCTAAAGTAAACATTATTTTCAAAACCAATATTTAAGTAGTATCATGCTTAGTTCTTTTTCCCAGACTTTTCACACTGGCTAAAAATTTACAGAAACAAGATTTCCAGCGAAAATCATGAAACAATTATGCATTGAAGAATGTGTACCATATTGCTAATATTAATTCCAAATCAGTCTAACTACAACATCCAGCACTTACAATTTGAGGGACACGATTTACCTCAGAGTATCAGCAGAACTCAGTATTTTTGTTCTCCCACCCATAGCTCCACAGTTGGAGCACTCCTTGCCCAAGTGGGAACTGTGGTTCCAGGCTTGAAGCAAACAGATGTACCAGACAAACAGATGTCCTGAAAACCTTGTCTGTAAATTGCAGCTCTTTCCTATCCCATGACCAAATGAAGTGGCTTACATCCCTGCTAGGCGAGGAAAAAGTTCAGAGGTGCAAATGAAAGCAGCCCCTGACCACGTATAAATGGCCTTTGCCCAGCATACACACCTAAAAATGGTAGAGCCTCTCATTTTCAGTTCATAGGGTTTTTTGGGTTGGTTTTATTAATCTAGTTGCCCTTACCAGTCAAAACTTGCCTGAGCTACAAGAAACAGAATGAGCAATTTCAGGCAAAGATTTCAAAGGACTAAAAGCCAAGTGTTCACATTCCACTTGAAGAAAATATCTTATTATAATTCCTTCATATTCTGAATAGAAAATCTAGAGTCAAGATTTTGCTTATGTGGAGTGCTATGATGTAACTATTCAGTATTCAGAAAAACCTTATTATTTATATGGCTGTTGTGAAAATCTGCCCAGACTCTAATGAAGGTAAAGCTGCTGGAGTACACACAATGACTCAGAATTGCAAAGAATCCCAATTTATGTTTTAAAATAACATTATTTTTTGATATAAAAGCCATATCAAAGTTACAGCACAGAGAAGCATAGTTCTTATTGCCAAAGGGACCTGGGGACAGTGACAACAAATTTCAGGATGCTGGATTTTGAACTGGAGGCACTCCTATCACGAAACAATCATTCTATCCAGGGAGTTATAAAAACAGCCTAAACAATGCAAGGCCATAAAATATTTGACCTCTTTTCCACAAGCCAATAAATCAGGGTGCCAAAGAAGCTCAACACTATCAAACTGATGAAACCATGAGGCTGATGAGAAGGCCTCCAAATTCAACTGGGAAGAGTTTAATTTCAGATTTCCAGGGGGAATTCTTGATGCCAGATAGACTGAATTCCTACTCGACATTTCTCAGTCTGTGGTGATCACTAGTTTTAATTATTTCTGACATTTTGTCCATCATACTGGATCCCTGGAGAAAAGTAATGAGTCTCCTCATGTGAATCGTGACAAGAATGAAGATCACATTAAGATGTTTGAAATAAATTAACCACATGATCTTATAACTATAAAACCCCAGAAAGGATCCCATTAAACCACTTGCAAATATCAGTGTGACCACAAAAATCTCCTCGTTAGCTATAAAAGCTAACGAGCAACATCTTAATTCTGGCATATCATTTTCATTAGCTGATTGTGTGTGCTTGTTCCAGATTTAATATCAGCAACTGCCTGATCAGAATGATCATGCCAGTACCAGCCAACCAATGAGGGCTACTTACACGAGGAGCTGAGCCCAGCCATTTCCCAACTGTTTCTTTTCGAGTGCTTGGGAAAGCAGTTTGGTGAAGTTCTCTTTAACCTTTTCCTGAAGGTCGTGTTTGTACTGTAATAGAACTTACTCAGCTTTTTGCAAAGAATATACCAATCAGCTCAAATCAAAAGCATTGGAAAGTAGAAATTACATTCTCTCTCCTCCTGGCTTACTGGGAGAAGCACTGTGTGATAGTCTCAAGGAAAATTAAGCAAAGAAGTCCAACACAGTCTGTATTGTCTTATCTTAATAGAATTTTAAAACAGCAATGGATGCCTCAGAAACACAACTAAGGAGAAAAGCTAATCGGCAGAAAACTATAAATTATATTTTCATATTCAACAAAATAAGTACAAGATAATATATTATTCTATTCAAAATTACAACTCAGTGGGTGAAGGCAGAAGACTGCAAAAATAATTTCAAATACTTTCCTCCAAGAAATACTGTTTTATGAACTACTAATGTATCAATACATTTTACAAAAAAAACACTGATATATTAAAATATTCTCTTTTCTCCCTATTTCTACACATAATGTATTTACTAAGCAACGTTATGGATATACGCACCCATCTATGTATAAATAAAGTAGCATAAAATAAGCAAATATGTACTCAATTTTCTACTTTATGAAGTAAATTGTCTACCTTCTCTTGGTAATATTCATACAATACCTCTTTTCTTAGGTGCATAAACACACATCTCGAGGTAACAATTCGAGCACTTCTACTGACTGGCAAATCAAGTTCAGTCTTGTCCCAGAAATGGTAAAAGATGGTCAAGAAATAAAATGTTATAGTAAATATCATCATATTTCTAGATGACAAAACCTTCAGAATCCCAAGAGTGCCGAGTTCATTTTCTGTGATCTTTTAGCACCTTTTACCATTCCCAAGTTTCTTCAGGGGAACTCCTGCGGATCTTTCTGTCAGAAAAATACATTAAGCAAATTAACTGGTTACATTTCTCCTGGGGCCGTGAGTTACACCATATATCATAACGAGGTGATTATGTTGCCACTTTGTAACTGCTGGACTTTGCAGTGTTATTTGACATATGCTTTCATAAAATGAATTAAAATAACAGGCAGTAAAATACAGGCAGTAGAAAAGTGGTGACTTCACGTGCTAATTGTGACTGCAGCTCTCTTGTTCGTACCTAGCACTGCAGTATACACATTTTTTGAGAAGTTTTATTTCAGCTGTCAGACGTAAAAGATAACTTGTCGACAAATTTGGATGAGCAATTAATACCATATGGACAAACATGAAATAAAATTCCAAGATATAAAATAGCTTCCTTTCTTACTCCCTTAGGTTGTCAATGGACACTTGAACTAAATGTTTAGAAGTAATAATCCAGCCATTACTGGAAGCTGTTTCCAAAAATATAAGGTATAGAGTCCAGAACTATATAAATAAATTAATTTAAAAAAAAAATTCAGAGGGGTTATTCTGCAAATTCTCAGGTGGAGAGCCAGCAGAGCAGTGTAGAGTACTTCTACTATAAACCTAGATATGCACAAAAGGCTTGAATCTGTATAAATAGTTCTGACCATGAAAAAACAAACACATAATTTTGTCAGCCACATTCAGCAGAAGAACCAAAGTCAGTAATATGGTTTGGGCACATAAGCACAAAAATCAGATGTTTATTCTAAAATGCATCTGTTTCCTTCCAGCAGTCTTGAATTACAACAAGAAAGACACATATATAAAAGATCTGCAAACAGGAAGGAAATAAGCCATTGCAAATATATTTCAATTTAATATCATATTTAGCAATTGCTGCAGTGCTCATCAGATATGTCACAGTAGTCAGAACTGGTACAGCCTAAGCCATGATTTTGCAAAATTTCACTTTCAAGATCTTTACTGAAACTAAATACAAAACCTTACTGACTTTACACTGACACAAACACATCTTCTGCGTTAGCAAGCACAGTTCTTTGTTGCACTCACTCATATTTACATGGCTCTTAAATCTCACCTTGAAGAAAGAAAGAGAAGCTATTTCAAGACTAACAATTGCTGCTGTTATTGAATGTGCTGGGATATTTATTACAATGTCTCTCATCACATATAACTATGCAAAGCAGTCAGTATTTTTATCATCTGCAGTTATTGAGCTTCGCATTCACCATCACAGAAGTTCACGTTTAACTTTAAACTGGCTTTAAATATTTTTTTTTTTTTAAAAGACCTTTTTCTAATTTTTCTTTTTAAGTTTCAGACACTTGGGAACTCAGTTTTATTTAATAAGCTGCCCTTGGTGTGACTTCTAAAACATGTAACCTGCAAAAATAAATGAAAGAGACGTGTTAGGCTTTCATATATCATTATATATGTGTGAAAGCATGAAGAGCATTAGGCCTTTTCATCTTTGAGAGTTATCATTAAGAGATGCACTCTTCAGAAAAAAACAAGAATAAAAAAAAAAAGACCATGTCCTAGTTATTACAAAGTATATCACCTCAAGATGTGTAATGGCAGTTAACAAGAGCAGAAAGAAGCCCTGCAACATAGCTTATTTAGTATGAATAAACATCTAAGTGATTTGACTGGAAAAAAAGGATCAAGCATCTCCATTCTGTAGACCTTCTTCTTACAGAACAGACATTCAGAAACAGCATTCTTATTGAGCTATATTTCATGATCAGAGGGATCTTTATTCTCCTAATTGCAATTTAAGCGAAAGAAAATATCAGAAATAACCCACTCATCTGTAAACATGCTGGACACCGCAAGGTGCTTTATCCGATGGTAAGCTGCTATTTTGTGCTTTGTGCTCCCAACACAGGAAACAGAAGAGTCATAAATCATCATAGAATTGACTGGGTTGGAAGGGACCTTAAAGATCATCAAGTTCCAACCCCCTGCCATGGGCAGGGACACCTCCCACTAGACCAGGTTGCTCAGAGCCCCATCCAACCTGGCCTTGAACACTTCCAGGGATGAGCAGCCACAACTTCTCCGTGCCAGTGCCTCACCACCCTCAGAGTAAAGAATTTGTTCCTGATAGCCAATATAAACCTGCCCTCTTTCAGTTTAAATGGAATAGTTTTAATGGTGATTCCTGAATACAAATATTCTCATTAAATACTTTTCTTTCTTTTTCTGAAAATGGATTAGTGGTCAGTGGGAAGTGTGACTTCACTGACTCTTGCTTTGTATTCACTGGCAAGATGCAACTCTGTCATTTTGTAGAAATAACATAGTTGCTGCTGTAGTGATTAATGGAAAAGGGACCATCTCTTGTCCTGATGCTTGATTTATCCAGCTAAATGTGCTTCTAAATGCACAAAGGTTTCACTTTGCTCACTAAACTGAGAATTGCTGTCCTTTCACAGCAAAGAAAATAACATCACCATCTGTTGCTTTGCAAATACTTTATCTAAAGATATTGTTGTAAAAGCAAAGTAAATTCTGAGAATAAAATGGGAAAAATGCAATTTGAAGCTGTCACAATACAAATAAATAGAAGATAAAGATGGATGATGGTGCATGGTCTGGAAGCCTGTCTAAAACCATATGGCCTGATGTAAGACATACAATATAAATTAGAAGTTTCGGGTTTCCTAAAAAGATTTCAGTTACAAAGACCCATGTAAGTCATTTAGGCTGCAGAAACAGAGTCCTATTGTTACCACTGCTTATGGTGCTTTTAGTTATTTATGAATGTGGAAGTTTGTTATTTAAATATTGTGACATTTGAAAATACCTTGTATGTTACCATAATCTCCAATTTATAGCAAAACAAACTGCTTCAAGCTGTGCTGGATGTAGCAAATGGAAGCTGCAGGTGTCCAAGGAGTAAATGGATGCCAGCTTGTTAGCTGAGGTAAGAGGCTGAGGCAACGAGCATGGTGAACTTACATAATGAAGAGCAGATTTCAGGAAAGGCTGAAATTCTGCAGGCAAATGAGAAGAAGAAGCAGAAGCAAAGGTAATTTTTGTTTCTTGAGAGGGTCTGGACATATTAAGGTAGAGCAGGAGCTTATGGTAAGAAGCTGGATTTGTAGAGGCACTGGAGGAGGATCCCTAGAACTGTTGAGTAATTAGGCAGAAGCCAAACACCTGAGAGAGAGGTGGAGGTGGTTTGGGCAGCAGACAATGAGGACTCATGGATAACCACCAGTACCAGATTGCCAGACCAGAGAACAAGAACATTTTCAGTGCCCTTTTAAGAAGACAGAAAAAAAAGGAAATGCTAACAACAGACTAATTACTACACTAACAACCATTTTAGTGTGATGGCTGAAACGGCGCGTGCCCCAATTAACTCCTCAAAAGGAGTTGCTGTTCCTGTTTCTTCTTGCCCCCATAACACCACTTAGTTTGCATCAAAACGAGCACTTGTGTGGCTGCACACTGAGTATCAGGGAACTAATTCAGCTGAAAACCATCTTTGCATTCCATTCACAATCTTTCCTCATAAACACTCCCTCTAACTCAAGGCAGGTCGTTATGCAGGGCTAGAGCGCCTGAGGCAGCAGCCACTTCCCATGGGGCATGAATATAGTGAACGAGTGGGTGTGCAATTATCTGAAATAGAGCCAAAAACTCAGAAGGAGTCAAACCTCCTCTGCTATCCAATAAAGCTGGCACAGACTGTGCCTTCTTCAGGACTGAAGCCAAAGTGACCACAGGTATTCAGGAACTGCCACTTCTATCAAATATTATTCACAACACAAGCTTGCTGAACGTTGTCTATTAACTAGCAAATTACCATAATGAGATTCAAGGACCTATCCACAATCACCTTTAGAGGAAGCTCTCAATTTTTTTTGTTTTATACCTGTCTGTGTGTAAATCATGGACCAAAAGTAAATGAGAACTTCCATGCTGCAAGAGGTACTGGGTTTAATAGGAAAAATTACATTTCCCACTTAAAATATTGTCCTTTTAAATACAGTGCAATCATAAATCTTTGTTTCAAACTTGAGTGATCTTACACATCTGGCAATCTCCACTATAAAAGGTGTGAGCCATTTTCAGATGCAAGAGCCTGCCATTACATTTTACTATTTGCACAGTTCTCTTCACAGGATCTGTGAAGCTGGCATTATGAACAGTAGGAAGAAATAAATGCAAAATAAGCTCTTTCTTTGGCTCTTGCCCAGCTAAATCACAGAAACCCAGAAGCTCACAGCTCAATCGTATCAGATTTCACCACAGGTGAAATGTGTTCTTTCCTCTTGCTTCACTTTTTAGTTGTGAATTCTATCATATGTGCAGTGCAAAAACGTATAAATAACAGGAGACAAAATGATCTCAGCACCATTCTTTAGAATTCCACTCTTCCACTTGTGTGGTGTTCTAATGAAAGATTTCATTGGTGGCAAGATATTACAGGAACATTAAAGCAGCCTTGAGAAAAAGGGAGTAAAATCCTATTTGCTTACAAAAGAAATTAGACCTTAGTTCAAACACATGTATCCTCCCTCACTTGACCTAAAAACATACTTAAATTCTAAGCTGATGATTTTTTGGAGAGAAATTAATGTTATCTTTACCATTTGGACATTAACCACTCAGTCGGTGGTGACTGGAACCCTCTTGAACTTTAGTTGTATGTAGTGTCAACTATAACATAAGTTCTTATAATGGAAGTGCCCTCTTGTTCTACAAGAGCAGATAGTGCTCAAAAGTTAGATATATCTATTTAGACACTTCAATGTCCTTGCCACTTGTCACTGCCACTGAAAAGCATCACTGAATTTGGCATTAATGCTCCAGTGAATTACGTCATTGTGTTCTCATTTATAATTGACAAAAAAAGTGAGGCAGAGAAACACAAAATACAGGGCCTACAGATAAATTCCTAAATCCTTATGTTGCCACCTGTGTATCAACAGACTGACCACCTGCAGTTCTAGTTTGCTGAAATGCAACCTGACTGGCACCTCACATTGTCCCACCCAGCCCCAACCTGAACAAACCCCAAACCATTTAAAATGATCAGGTTTCTAGTTGCAGCGACTAATTTCAGTTACTTACATTTTCAAGTACTGACCAAAGCACCTTAAACATTGTAAGGAGGCAGTGTATATTATTAAATTAGTGGCATGACACAGCCCTTCTCGGAACGAAGGATGCAGACGAATTAGCGGCTACATAATTAGAGCACGGAAGGAAGATCAAGAGAGAGGTCCCAGAATAGCAAGTCCATACAGCACTGCTGGAAATGATCTGTCCTGTTCTGGAAGCAGTCTAGCCACATTAGCATGCTGCTGTGCTGTGCCAATAAACCTTTTGAAGTTAGAATGCCCTGAGTGTAACTGGATAAAATAAGTGACTCAGCTCGGGTCGGGAATCGACAAGTCTTAAATCTTGCATTTCGGAACGCTCTGTTCCAGAGCTGAAACAAGCAGCTTAATTCCGCCTCTGCCTGACATTAGTTCTAGTAAAGCTTTCCTGTGATCGAATCTGGCTGTGCTGCTATGCCTATATCCCAGACAGGATCCAGTTACTGCTAAGCTTCCTCAGTGTGAAAAGAGATCAGATGCAGTCTCTGACTTCAGGATTTCTAGGAAAGTTTTTAGGAAGAAATTCTCTTGGAAAAGAATAACACAAAAAAAAGTTTTCAGTATCTCACAGTAGCAAAGAAAAAAAAAACAAAAAAAAAAACAAAAAAAAACCCCAAAAACAAATAAAACAAAATGCCAGGAATGGATTTTCTGGACTCTGTGTATTTACTTACAAACCCCAGCAACCTAAGCACCATAAATCAGACCTCTGGGTTTGTAGCTAAACTTTTCTAAGCCTCTACTGAAGCTAGAGAGTAATTCTCACCATTTCTTATTTCAGTTGTACTTAATGCAGTCCTACTACTCAGATGTGGGCAATCCATATCACATCTACCAGTGCTTCCTTGGGTGTCACTCATTACCCTCGACCGCAGTGCACTATGTGGTCAAAATCACTAAATGTGCTCCCTCTCCTCATTTTGGTGCAGATCCTGACTTCTCTTCTAACACAGGAGGCTCTCTTAGCACCTCTACTCGTGTCCAGCATTCTCCCCTCCCCAAATGGTGGGTGTCCAGTCCCTGTCAAATAACCTGGCAGTCAGTGTTGTCAGAATGCCTCTTGTCAAAATGCGCTAGATGAACCCTCAGCTGGTCACTGGCCCACTTGGCAGAGCTGTTGTCTTGCTTGGCCAGCTTCTTCCCTACATCCACTATAGAGCCCAAGGGGGCCTATTCAAATGCCAAAATCCTTTTTTAGTCTCTTCATTGGCCCTAGCCAGGTATTGCCTGTCATAAACAATGCCCGTGCAAATAGTGAACATTACGGGAAAAGGTTAGAAGCAACACACACGTACACGAAACAACCAGGTAAATCGACTCACGGTATTTCATAAAACTAATCCAAAAAAATCTCCTTTGCTTTTGAGGCTGCGGTTGTACACAAGGATAAAAAAAAAAAAANTGTACACAAGGATAAAAAAAAAAAAAAGACAAAAATCCGATACTGTTATTCTGTTACAGAAAACTCGGGCGGCTTTGTGTGCCCTGGAATAAAGGAAGACATAAAACTTCTACATAAACTCCTGGGATGCTATAAAACAAGAAGTTTTCAATTTCTGACCCTGAACACTGTCAGTAAGTATGGCCCACTTTTTCAGCCTATAAATTTTCAAGGTTATTTTGAAAGAACAAAAAAAATCAAAAAACCCTCTTCTTCTCATGAGAAAAAACTCGTTCATATCAACAAGGAAGGGATTTTTTTCTTTTTTAAACTCATCCAGACATTATTACTGATACAACTTAAAAAGTTAAATGGGTTAAGGCATTATACATATTGTATTTTTAATACATTTAAAATTCAGTTTGATTAAAGTCCAGAGTGCAGCATTTTAGGATATAGCCATAACTTCTCTGGTAGTTTTGAAAGATGTTGCTAGATATGAGCTATGGAACCAATTAGAGCTCCAGTTCAGTCTAAGGAAAAATGAGTCTCCAAAAATAGAATACTTGTATCACATAAAAGAAAAAGCCGATCTACCCATAAACCCAAACCAGAACACCAACACGAAATGAAACTGGATTTTCAAGGAAATGTGATAAAGGCAAATGAAATACCTGCAAACACACAGAGCAGAGGATTTTACGCTGAGCATTTCAATTATCCAACATAGGCGTGCAAGTGACTACTTTAAAGATACAACTGAACTGCCTGGTACCTGTATAAAGATGAAATTACATCTCTCAGTTCCTTTTCCCTCCTTTAGGGACTCAAACCCCTAAAATAATTTACATATACAGGCTCTCTGCTTATATGCAGCCCCTTGGAATGAAGAAAGGACAGTAGAAAAGAGGACAAGAAGACTGAATCAAAATGCAGGTTTTATAGTTTCTGAAAATATAACAATGTGATGGTGCTACAGTGAACACAAGAAAGAAAAATTAAAGTGGTGATCTGAACGCCTCTGGATGGAATGATTATTCTCAGTTCAGCTACCAGTTAAGATCATTTCCCTCAGTTATGAAATGTTACGCTGCACCTTTTACTTTCATCAATTGTAGCACTCCAGCATTTTACAAAGAAAGAAGAATCACTGATGTTCTAATCTCTACTTATTTTTCTTTTCGCATTTTTAATCCTTTTCAGCTTCTTTTGAGGTACAGCTTCCTTCCAGCTCACAAAGAGGGCTAATGACATCAATAGACTGCTCATGAGGGCACTTGTAACAAAACCTTTGCAAAAGAATTCCAGTGCTTTAGAAATAATTTAAAATTTTTCAGGAGACAACACTGAATTAGCTCCATCCTCCACCCCCTTCCAATGCAATTGGAAAAAAAATACACACACACATCTTTTTGTTGTGGCTTTCTGCAACATTATACAGCAAAATCTCTTGCTTGTCTTTGTGTAGATCAGTGAGAATGAAAAAGACTTGCTCTAAGTTGGAAACAAGTCAAAATGCCCTTTCTGACTTGTTAATGAAATCCTTCTTATGTACAAAAGGCATTTACTCACCACCTTAACAGTCACACTGCAAGTAGATTTTATCTGGCTAGAGATTCATTTATTTCAATGAGAAACTAATCTCTTTTGTGGGATTCATATAAAGGATTTGAATTTAAAAATAAATAAAAGGAATTGCTTACCTGCAGTAGGTAATAATACCTTTGGAAATGCCATCTATGAATATTGACTACTGAATCATGAAGCATTACCCTGGCACACTTAAATGAGTTCATGCTGTAAAAATATAATGAGTCTATGCTTTAGACCAGCACAGAGCCAAATGAAGGCAAAGTTAAAATTGGATTCCAACCACACTCGGAAAAATTAAGGGCAAATTGTAAAAAAACATTTTTAGAGAACAGGTTTGGAAATGTATGTAAAAAGCTTCTGCTTGAAGCCTTGCAAATTGCATTTGAAGGGACTGACCTGACATAAGGTTGGCAATGGATGCAACTGGAGCTTTAATTGACTAAGCTCAGACATCTGTCTCAACGGTCAATCCTCCTAACAATAAGATTGATAGATGCAAGCTAATCGCCAATTAGAGGGAGTTCTTTCAGATCCAGGCTGGGGCTGGACAAGCTGGATGAACTCTCACAGAAGTGGATAAAATGAATGTGCAGGATAGAGAGAGAGAGATTTCTATCTGTTTCTTTCTAGAGACCAGGAGATGATCTTAGGCTAAATTCATAGAGAAAAGCAGCAACAACAATGAAGGAAAGGGAGAAAATCCTGGCTCCACAACTGCGCGACCAACTTCTATCTCATCTTAAGGCACTCTGAAGCAATACCCAGTATGGTTTGACTTACACAGTCATTAGCATCCCTTTCCTTCTAGAATACTAAGTATTTCAGCATTACGTAACGTGGCTGCATTAGCTGTCTGCTTTTCCTCCTCCCCCAAATGCAAATGCATCATCTACTTCTTGTATCTCTTCCACATCCTTCTTAACAGGTTACTATTTATAATAAAAATCATTAGGGTTCCTTTTGCTCCTAATACGTTTAAACTCTTTCTGGACTGTCCTTGCTGGCTGCTGGTTAAAGATTATGTGTTCTCATTTTATCTATCCATTTTCTACCATTGCTAGTTTCAGATATATAGCCTTTAGGAAAAAAACCTCCTTTTTCTTCCTAGTTTAGCAACTGATTTTTTCTTTTCACTGGCCCAGACTTTTAAAAATCACAGAATCACAGAATATGCTGAGTTGGAAGGGACCCATCAGGATCACCAAGTCCAACTCCTGGCCTTGTGCAGAACACCTCAAGAATCCCACCATGATGATGAATCATGTCTTTTCTCTCCCCTTTCCCTCCTCCAGACTGTGGAATTGTGTCTTTGCAAACATAGACTGTGGGTTTGATAGTTTAGAGTTAATGATATTTGGGATTCACATGTAATGCCACCATGATAGACCATGAGAGCCATTTAATGAACTATAATTATACTCAGGACACAAAAACAGTGCAGTGAATTTATTCTTCTCTCTTCTTCTTCTCCCTCCACTACTAAAAGTTTGTTCTTCTCAAGACACATGCTAGCTTCTTTAAATACTTCTTATGTAAGCACATCTCCACAAGTACTTTGATTTGCACTTATGTGCTTGTAGAGCAAAATTGTTAAGAAAGGTAGTGGCTTTTGGCAGAACTTGTTTCAGTTCTTGTTTATCTCTCACTTCTAGCCTTTATGTTGACAGGAAACTGCTCGTGGGGGCAGCAGTTGAGGTTATAGCAAGAGTTGCCAGGTTTGAGAAAAAATGACTAGCAGCACAAATCCTCCAGCATGGCATAGACACATCTATCACCTAACAGTGCAGTGCTTTTTCCCCGGAAAACCCCAAATGGTTTCTGGTGTGATTTAGTAGCATAGAGTAGACATTAACAGGTACGCTACATTAAATTTTCCCTAATGAACTTTCAAGATAATCTACTTCTAATTTGCCTATGACTCAGCGACATATATCAACCACACCCAGAATAAAAAGAAAGATTTTAGGATGCCTCAAAAGATGCTCTGCTGTTAACCATTGGAGCGAAACCTTTTCCAGGACCAAGTGCTTATTAGGTATCTCCGTACAGCCAAGGTTCTCTAATTATTGTTAAAAATGAGAGTTATTCAAAGTATCTGAATTCAATAAGCAGTGCTTAATAGGGAAACAGTACCTTTGGGGAGGGGGAAGGGGAAAGGAGGAAGTAAAAGAACTTAGGCTCGCATTTTTGTATCTCAGTGGTCAGAGAAGTCTCCACCTACCTAAAAAGCCCAGGAAGTGACTTCCAGATATTTATGTCTGCACCAAATAAATCCTGTCTCTGGCACACAAATATTTTGCAGTGGAAGCTGACTGCGCTGCTGTTGGCTGGTAATGGAAATGCCAGAAATACCTGAAGTCCCAAGGGTTAAATCACTTCTGTAACAATAATGATCAGGCCATTAAATGTACATGAATATTTAATTTCAGCTGCACTTAGTTCCAGTCTTAATTGTCAAAACCACTTTGCTAAAAATATGCAAATAAATTATCTATTCTCCTCATTTATGCAACATCTTCACCTCCAGATTTAGGACAAGGAGCTAAATCTACCAGGAAGCCATTTTAGTGACTTGTTCTGCCAATTTTGTCACCATGCAGTAAGAACTAGGACTAAGAATAGTTGTGGCATCATCTATTCTCCTTCATCACCCTTTCTTTTCACCGTAATTTTCACAGCTTTTGCACAATCTATTGAAAATAATACCTCCACAATGACTTGGCTTTATCACCGATGTGTTTTACTTGATCCAGGAAAAAACTCCACTGTCCAACTTCAGGCTTTCAAAACAGGCTTACATTCAAAGTGTGGGAATAACTCAGGGTTAAAATCTGACGTGTGGAGCACAATTCGCTTTAAACATAAAATTCTTTTAATGGCACTATTGAAAGTGCCCCTAAGCATTCTCCAGAAGCTATTAAGCCATTCAGTGCATCCTGCAGTGCTAGAAACTCCATGTACCCTGGCCCAACGACTACTCCATGTGGATCTTTTATCTAGAAGAGCTATATAGCAATGAGAAACAGCAGTGACTGGCACATCGCAATTAAAAAAAAAAAAAAAAAAAGGCTTATTTTTAATTAGTTTTCCTGAGTTTTTTAAGAAAAATGTCTTTTTTTCTGCTACATTTATTTTGTCAGGACATGTAGGGATGAAAGACTTATAATGATATTACTCAAATAATTGGAAGATTAAAACCAAGCAAATAAAGCTGGACAATCCACAAGAATTGGAAACAAAACTTTAAAAAGTAAACTTGAAGTTGTACACCCCAGCCATGATTAAAGAAAGGAGCAGAGGATTAAGTGACAGTGCACCTACCATCAGAACCAGGCAAAATGAACACCTAATAGTTGTGCCTTTAGGCAAAAAGTCTTAATTCATTCAGTTACAAATCCATTTTCCAGTGTTGCCAGCTAGAGGCCACACAGCCTAAGAGCATTTTCACACAGTTTTTTATAACTCAGCAGAGCAGCTGACTGCTACAATTTAGTGCTTTTTTATAGTGCAAACGATGTTATTTTTCTGTCATTGGGAAAATTTGAACTTTGCAAAGCCTAATTAAGAGCCATTTATTATGTTTCATACAGCGTGTTCAAAAAGACGCGTAAATTTTAAAATAAAATACTGCTGCAGATGAGTACAACAACAACACAATCCTTTGCAGGGAAGAGCTATTGTACACAATGTGATTTTATTATATTTGAAGGATTGAATTTTATCAAGCTGAATGAGTAGCAAAAAATGTTTTTATTAGTCTGGCTTAGAAATGTGATCAAATTTGGACTAATGTCACTGAGGTCTAGTGTGTGTCCTAAAAGGAAGGTGAGAAGATCAGGCTCTTTTCACCCTCACCCCACACACACACCTACTAAAGAACACAGCAGGTGGGAGAAGCTTCAAAAGGAACAATATTGAAGGGAAAGGTGGAAAAAAACACAGCCCTAGAACATATTTGTGAATATGTGAGCGTGAATTTTCTGTCTAAAAGAATCTGTTTGTGCATTAATTCAATGACACACAGTACAGGGAAGGTTTTCTTCAGGAATATTGAATTTTTCACAGTTTCCTCTTTGCTAACATATCTGTCTAACTGTTACAAGGCCACACTACCACTATCTTTTTCTTTTCAATCTAGGACAGAAAAGTGAAATTAATTCAACAAAGAAACATACATTGCCATGAATTATTCCCTCATTTGTTTTCAAATGTTTCTGTAAAGTAAAGATGCAACACAAAAAGATACTCCCAGGTTATCCAACTAATGCATTATTCCAAAAGAAATACTTCTGAGCAGTTTCATGAAGTGTAGGCAGAATTACTCTGCCCTATTTGCCCAGTACTTCCTGCAGCAGATTGCAGACAGGCAACCAAGCTTTGAGGCAGTCTGGCACTGACTACCCTCTTTTCAAAAAGAAACTACCATCCTAAAACATAAGCATGAAAAATCAGTTCTTGGCCAAGCCATTACATCTCAACATCTTACATTTTCAAGTTGTAAAACAACAGAACATTATTTACATCCCTACTAAGATATTCCAGGTGTTTAACGTTGCTGGTGAAGAGGTTAACAAAAACAAAAGGTAGACTTGCCACAAGTTATTGTGTAACTTCACAGAAAAAGTCAAAGGAGTTGCTATGAGCTCTGGCCTGAACAATCAGATTTTTTTTTTCCTTTTGTTAAGAGTTTTTGAAGTTTTGCAACACATACTGTGTTAAGTAAATGTAAATAATACCAGAAACCAACATTTTCTGGAGGATGCAGACTGTTACCTTATAATCACTATTATTCATCAGCCTAAATAAAAACACTCAGCTCATAACTCTTGGTATCTATATTGTTATGTATTTTACTAGTAGTATTGTTGAAAAAAAAAAATAGCACATTCTGTGGAAAAATGATAGAAATGAGTACTTCCTATGAAATGCTACTTACCTACTGTAACAATGCAATGAATAAATACTAAAAACTTTATAAAACAACAGCAAATGAAATAATGGAAACACTCCGAATTTCCTACACTGGCATCACACACACTTATATTTGGGAATGAAAGAAGAGAGAGAGAGAAAATGAAGAGAGGGAGGGAGGAAGGGAGGAAAGAAGGGAGGGAGGGATGAAGGAAATTATTTTGAATAATCAGACATATTTCCCTTTCCTCCATTTTTGTTTTATATACCCAGCAGTAAACAATAACTAAAAAGCTGTAAAAATCAGTTACTTTAAAACGGCATTAATATTCTGATGACCAAACTGAAATCAAGGTAACTCTTATGCTAGATCCTACAAAGGGCTATTATAGAAGAACCTCTTTCTTCATTTTAGCTAGAGCTTAAATACTTAAAAGTTACACCACTTAATATGATTTATTATGTAGACACAGGTCTCTGTTCCTCAGTGAGAAGGTAAAAGGGTCCTAGGGTCTGGATCCTGCGTGGAAATGCTCTTAGACAAAAATATCTCGACAAAAAAAAAAAAAAAAAAAAAAAAAAAAAACCCCCAAAAAACACTAAAAACAAAACTGTTCACTGAAGCAGGGCTGGGAATCAGGATGCCTGTCACTACAACCCAAGCTACTGCTCTAAGACACTCTGGGAACTCTGTGCAGATGCTCCCAAGCAAGTTAAACTGTGCTCTAGTCCCACTCAGGAAAGGTTACTTACACTGATTCTGCCTTACAAAGTCCGCTCCTTCTGCCAGAACACATTACCAAGATACCTGAGCCCAGCACTAATCTTTGACAGGAAACTGCAAGTCTTCAGGCTGACACATACCAGGAAGGGAGGAAAACATCAGAACCTTCTTCATTTTCCTTTTTCCCTATTCCACTCACCTCTTTTTAATGTTCTTCTCTTCAACACGGAGATATCAGTGTTATGCACTGACTCTGAGCTGCACTTTATTGCTCAGCACGCTGCTCCCTTGGATTTGACTCTGCATTGTCCAACTTCCCCGTTTAATGCTATGGAACTTAGAACACCCTTATGTGGCAAAGTGTATGTTTAAACCCAGACACATTTAATCCCAGAATTCTCCAATGCTAAGCATGCATTTTAGCATACTATTTTCTGATTTAAAATATACTGGTGCAGAAAAGGAGCAAGTGTAAAGGCAGACATCCACATGTTCCTACTCACAGGGAACATATAGGTATTAAAGCACGAAACAAAGCAAGAAAGGAGATGCCTCGTAAAATGGTGGCTTCCTCCTTTTCTCCACATGTATTTATAGTTAGAACATCAATCTCTCCCTCAACAGATGATCTCCATCATCTTCTGCCTCCACACAGGTATGTCAGAAAGCCTTTCTTCTCAGAACATGAGCATGAAGCTCAAAGACTTTTTTTCTGACAGCACTTTCTATATATCGCACTCCTCTGCTTCTCCATAAATGTGTAAATTTTCATATGCAACAGCCAGTGATTTAGGTTGGGGAATTAAAAAGTTAACACAAGCCAATTGCCAGGAGCTGAAGTACGTAAGTTTCCAAAAGCAAAAAAATGAACCAAACCAGTGACAGTGTGTTGCATTACAAAAAGCAGTGCTATGAAAAATAAATCTAGATTTTACTTAAGTGCAAGCAGCTGAAGCTCTGAATAAATTTGGATAGAACACCAGATAATTTCTCTTGAAATCAAAAAAATCTTCATCAGCATGAAGCTGTTAAACACATCTTTAATTTCTATACGCAATCTCAATAAAATTTCTAAGATTATTAATTTCCAAGTGAGCAACCGTTAGCTCCTCACAGGCAGATAATTTTTATTAAGCATGATATCCTTATACCAAAGGCTAACAATTTTCTGCAGCAACTGAGTAAAGGTTGGTTTTCACACCCTTCTGGATGCCACATGCATTTCCTTCCCACAGTAGATGGAGGAATTTCCAAAGCTGAAAGCTATTTTGAGCAGCTTCCAGAGCCTCTCTTTGTAACACCTTCTTAACTGTGATTTCCTAATCACTATGCAGAAGATTTCACTGCCTAATTAAAGGACTGGTGCAGTGATGAAGATAAAGAATACAGAGCAGGGCTGCAAGCTAATCTACAAGCAAAACACAGGAGCTACTTGTCAAGAGTAAGGGCATATTTTATCGACAGCTGTGTCCAATAAGGATGAGTTATATAGTGGAGGTTTAATATTAATGCATTTCAGTCTTTCCCATTACTTACTCGTTATACATACCTAGGGCATTTCCAATTCTCTCACTCTCCCTTCTTATTGTCATGCAATTAACATTTTAACCCCTCTGAAAATCCTTGTTTTTACATCATCTCAGACTTTTACAGACAGTGCTCGACAGAGCTGCAGGTCTCAGCAGTTACGTTTTTGGCCTGCAAAATGCAGTTGGGGTGTGTAAGTCATGGCGATGAGTGAATCTTCCATTTGTACCTTTGAAATTTGCTTTTCCTTTATATATCTCTCTCTCACTCTACATATATATATATGTGTTGAGGTATATATGTCTCTTTATACAATTGCCCACCAAAAGGATATCAATAACAAAACAGGTACAGATCACTGTTATACACAGAAGACATTACCTGCTGTTATGTAAAACAACTATTTTTCAAACAATATGTGGTTATTGACTTAAATATCAGCATTATGCTCCTTCGTACAACCATACTTCAGCTCCCTTGAGAGCTGGACTGCCTCTGTTCAAACCATCCATTCCCCCCGTGGAATTCTGCCCATTTATAGCAGAACCATCACCTGGAAAAGATTGTCCCTCCACCATTCACATCACATCCATATGGGAGCTCACAGCTGTCCAGTGAGGAGGAAAGAAGCAATAACCATAGAAGAATAATCTTACAGCTGAAACCAGCAGTCTATTCTACCTCTACACTGTAATCAAAAATTATTAAATCAAAGTCCTCCTCATGGCTACTAATTGTCCGTTCTTTATTCGGGGGCAATTAATTTGAGAGACCTGGGACATAATCTGCAGACACAAGCACTCACAACAACAACAATGCAAACAAGGAGAATGCTGCTATCAGCACATAAACCTCTACACAATCATATCCTGGGAGTGTCAAAATGAAGACCCAACTGATGCTTTTAAATTGCTGGGCATATATTGTCCATGCCTGGGTTTGGCTTACACAATTTAAGAATAATATTAATATGGCTTCAAATCACAGAGGTATTTTAAAACCGGATTTGTCATATGGACATGTATTTTACAAAAAAAATTCTCTTGCAACAGGAAAGCTTGGGTTTGCTTCCCTGCACACAATGAGGTGCTCATGATCTCTCCTTTCTGACACTTTGAAGCTTTTCAGGGGGAACAAAACTGTCAGGGCCCCAAGCTCCTCACCTTCTGGGGCTTTGTCTAGCTGGACTCAAATCCAACACAAAGCACAGCTGGTGACCTTGGAGACAGCCACTGTGAAGAAAGCAAGAAACCTCAGCTGGGACTCTTCCCCCTTCCCCTGGGAGCTGCTTTTATGCTGAGCCTCTCATTCTGGATCCCTATCTGAGCTGTGCTGCTGCTGTGCCACAACACTGACACAGTGCCTGGCTGCAACTCCTGCTGAGCTGGACCCCAGTGTGACCCATCCTTGGCCCTCCTGGTTCCTACAGCCACAGCACATGAGCAGGACCTTTGGCCGGATGTTCTCACCATCCCCAGGCCTGCCTGGCTTGCCCAGATGGGTGCTGTGGGACAGGACTGCTGTCACTGAGAGCACTGCCCTGCCTTCTGTGCTGTCCCCAGCCCTGGGGCTGTGACCCACTGGTGTCCCCACCCCAACCCCAGCACTATCAGGCTTGACCCCAAGCCTCCCCCAAGACCCTACTCCCCAGCCCACCTCCAGCTCTGTTGCTGTCCCCCACTACCACACCTACCCCATCCCAGGCTGCAAGTGATGCCCAATCCAGTCCAGGTTCAGCAGTGGTCTTTGGTGGCACCTGGCAGGAGGTGTTGGCAGGGTTCCCACTATGACATCATCTGATTATTACTAGCAAAATTATTCCCAAAAGACTGCATGTAGGATAGGAAAGCTCATCCAAAAAAGGTGAGAAGTAAACCTTGGTGTGCCGCAGTTTGAGTATCTGACTAGGTGCCAGCATGTAAGAGGTGAGCAAGAGGACAGAGGCTCCACCATCCCCACAGGAAAAGAGCCAGATCACTCTCCTTTCCTGCAGAAATGGAATCAGAGAGTAACACAGGTTGGAAGAACCTTAAAGATCATTAGTCCCAACCCTCAGTGCCACGGGCAGGAACACCCCTCACCAGACCAGACTGCTCAAGGCCTTATATAATTTTGCCTTAAACACTGCCAAGGCTGGGGCATCCACAACCTCCCTGGGCATTCTGTTATATAAATAAAGACTGTAGGCAACCAGCCCTGGATGTTTCATCTCTCAATGAGCCAGGAGTGGCAAAAGGCACCTGGGTTCAGACCTCACACATATAAGCATCCCTTTATGCGTACAAATATCCATGGTCAAGCTATGCAGAGATGGATCGCCTCCCAACTCCTCATCAGGCACCAGGAGCTGTATGTAAGGGTGACAGAGGAAGCTGGATGCGTGCTGATGAGCCTGCACCAGTGCAAGTATTCCTGTCACCTAAACCAAGCCAAGGATTCCCTGCTCTGTGGAAAAGCCTGCAGCAGCAATACCCCGAGGCGTCCACACTCCGAAAAGGGAATTTAAGTCAGGGTTGTACAAGCTAAGCTGAGAGCCAGACACCTACAAATTAGGCAAAATACCTCTGTCCCTTTGAGGATCTAGTCGCAAGATACAACAGCTTGGGAAATACTTGGGAAAAAAGCACATGAGGAAATCAATAATTCCGTCTGCGTTCAGTGTGAAGACTGGACCGGGTGCTGTAAATATTACATGCGGGATGGGAATGGGGAAGCTGGAAGGAAATACTGAATAGCAGCTCGTGCAGTACTCAGCAGCAGTTAAACGCTGTGAGGTGACACCAGTCTGTGAGCAGATAATTAAAGCCTGTATTAGTGTCCCTGCCTGCAGGGGACAAATCAGTGTTGCATAGGCAATCCTCATCAGTGTCTCCTAGGCTGCAAGAGCTTGCCTTGCCACCTTGAAGTAGCCTTGGCATATGTTAATTTTCATTCCTTTTAATGTCATATTATATAAACAATCCCTGTATAAAGATTGACTTCGGATATTTGTACTAAAAAAAAAAAAAGGAATTATCCTCTTTGTTTTATTTGAAGGATACATTATAACACCTTCCCCACTCAAAGGACACACTGTAATTAAAGATTGAATTTTCTCAGGATTTTAACTAAATCTGTCACTTAGCTTATGAATTAAAAATAATTAAACACAGGGTCTCATAAGAATTGTGCTTCTGTGACTGCTCACTGCTGTCTGATTCCTTTCACCAACAAATTGCTAGTTTTCCAGTGTTCTGCATAATTTGAAATAACTAATGAACTTAGGAAAATTACAATTAAAAAATTTTTTCCGTTATTATAGTCAGAATTTTTACTTTCTTGAAATACTAGTTATTCCACTCCTGTCTGTGGTCCAGGAAGGCAATAGCTTGTCCAGAGGCAATTTTGGCAGGGACTAACTGGTCCCTACCAGATGATGATATCCTTTTTACTTCTCCTGATCCCGCAGAAGACACAGGGAGCCTTTGGGAAAGAGAGCTGCCGTCTCACTGAAGCTTGGCATGGTGTGAATGCTACCTGTGAGCAGCAGTGGCTGATGTTCCCTCTTCTGGGAGAGGGGCTGCTCAGGGAGCTGGCTGCCCTTTCATTGAGAAGTTTCACTTAAGAACTCAATTATAAAACATCTCTTTGATTTCACAAAATAAAAGAAACATAGAATCCAGAGTTTGACTATGTACAGTAAATAAGATAAAACAGATCAATGCAATATCTGCCCTACGCACTTTCTTAACGTGTGAGTGAAACTCATTGTTTCTGCATTCATTCTACAGATATTTCAGCATATTTAACCCTTATTTACTTGCCATCCCAGATACCTGCTACCAGCAGGATGAGCAAATGACCTTACATGATCCACATCACAAGCTCCACCTCCTCCTCCTCTTGGCTGCTACTATTTCCCTTTCAAATCTCAAATATTCCAAGCATTTCATGGTTGCTTCCTTCATTGACTAGTAGCAAAAATGAAACTGTGACAGGAGTAGAAAAAAAATACATAAGTTTCACAGAATCACAGAATTTCTTTGACTTTTGGATGGCATCTGGTCCAACCCCTTCCCTCATGGAGTGCCACTTAGGGCTAATTGCTCAGGATCATGTCGAGATGGCTTTTGACTGTTTCCAAGGTTTGTGACTCCACAAAATCCTAAGGAATTTCAGCTTGGACAAAAAAAAAAAAAAAAAAAAAAAAAAAAAAAAAAAAAAAAAAAGAGGGAGTATGCTGGCCACACGTTAATTATTAACACTCTTAACACATGAATGAAAGGTCAATTCTGATGATTTATCAGCATCTGTAAGGTTGAAATTCAGCTGTGTGTTGCTCTGCAAAAGAAGTGCTAATGCCAGGAATATATCCAGAAGTACAACATAAATGCAGGCTCCAGTTCTTCCCAAATATTAATCTCAAAATTGCTTGTTTATAAAAAGTACTTAAAGATTCAGAACCACTTGTGGCTCCTTTTCTCCCCAGCTGACAGCAAAAATTAAATACGAAACATGATTCTTGCTCAATTTTAAAGATTAATACATATGTCTGCCATCA
The DNA here is from genome assembly GCA_013397865.1 of Struthidea cinerea. NCBI lineage: Eukaryota > Metazoa > Chordata > Aves > Passeriformes > Corcoracidae > Struthidea > Struthidea cinerea. Next base: position 322,982 of record VZTI01005189.1, read on the forward strand.
TACAAAGCATGCAATTAGAAAAATATGGAATTTTGAGGGTTTGAAAAAATATACCACTCTTCAAAAGTGGAAATTTATTTTTCTGTCAAGTACTGCCTTAGTTTAGAAATGCAGTTCATAAAAAAGTCATCCTCTCTATATCTCAGTTCTTATCTCACTCATAAGTTGAGTTAATGATGTTTTATGGCAGCTGCACTAACTTTTCCCTTCCCTCTGCTAAAATAAGGAAATGCAGTAGAATGAAGGAAAAAAATCCCTGCTTTCCTAAAGCTTTATGGCTTTCGTTTGATTTTCATTTTCACTTTATCGTATAAAGATTTTCCATCAATTTTGCATATGCTTATATATTTTGCTCTTTTTCCCAATATAATTACTTCCTATTTCCTTAAAATTGCTCTCCCAAAACAAGAACAGAAGTTCTTGAGGCAAATTTATTATAGTTCAAAGCTCATTCTTTTCTCTGACTGTCTTTATGAAATCGAAATAAGCGTAATTACCTTGGGGACCTCCAGCCTTCTGTCAAATTTGACTGAAATCAGCCAGTAGCTTCAGATATTTTCAGAGGAAGACAGAGCCATGCAAAGTCACAAACACTGAAAAACTGTACAACTCTTCCTTTAAAAACAAAAACCCCACTAAAAAACCCCAAACCAGCCAAGCAAACAAAGCCAGCGTTACCTTAACAAATAAAATGGAAACCGTCTTGCCTCTGAGCTATGCTTCAGAAGTATGAAATTCAAAAATTCTCCTTACTCCAGGAGACAGACTCATTTAAATTCAGTCAATTTTAATGAGCACGATGAAAAGTCTATGTAGAAGATTCATTTTCATAAACCAGTCTGAACTTCCAACTTTTGCTCATGATGTTCTATTACTTTTTAATGTTATTTTAATACATGCCTAAAAAAAAAAAAAAAAAAAAAAAAAAGGGAAAAAAAAAGAAGATAAAAAATTGCCACCATTTTGGTGGCTTTTCAAACCAGACTAGAGGTAGTAATTTTCAAAGAACGTGGTTTTTTTCTTTTTTTTTGGTAAATTCAAAGTTCTTTATTTCAAAGTAAAAATAATTTGTCTGAAACTCCTCCTAAGATTAGCTTTTGTTCAAATCCTAGAGCTCATAAATGACAGAAACGTCCCAAAATCTGCAAAGATAAATCTCATCTTTTAAATTACTGAAAGCCTTCATTAAGCCTTAATATATGCTGTCAGTTTCAAACTAAATAATAGATGAGATTTTAACATAATCAGAAGAAAACTGCTGGTACCTGCCTCTGTTACTGTCACAGTTAAATTGACATGGTAATTTTCAAAATAATGCCTTCTCTAAGTCAGTTAAAGACTGACAAGCACTCACCATTTAGAAAACTTTTCTTCAAACTGAAGGAAGCCCCTTACTATTAATTTGGTGGTATGACTGAGCAAATATCTCTTCTGCTTGTCCACTGTGGGAGTAAAATTCAGTGGCTGGGTTAACCAAATGAACAAACCCGACAAAGTCATAGCAACACCTTGGAAAAAATATTATCTTGCTGCAGTAATGCTTTGCAAGTATTTTATTATTTGTTATTTTGTTATTCATGGCTGAATGGAAAAATCTGTAATAATTCTTATTAAATGTGGATTTGGGGATTAGATTGTATACTGTGTTAAACACCTACACTTAGCATTCCATGTCCTGTGAGGATAAGGACTGCACAATGAAGAGAACTAAACAGCTAAAACCTTGGGTCCCCTCCATGTTACCTGGTATTCAAAAGGCCACATGCCATCAACAAACGTTTGGTTTAGAAAGTGTTGCATTTCTCTTCTGGAAGGTCACTGGTGATGGTTTCAAAGTCTCTTTTAAGACAATCATGCTTTGTGCCTATCAGCTGTCACTATTAGAGACACATTTCTCTATTTTAGCTGCAAAAAGGATTAAAATGGGATGTAATCATTTCAAGTACTTTACAAGTAGCTCAGAGTTCTAGTTCCTGGATCACTTGATAAAACCAGAGAAAATGTTTGAACACTCAAGGAAGGCAACAGCACTATGGATAATAAAATGCCATGACTCAGAGCCTTTTTTCAGTGTTAGGATTTATTTTCTGGTTTTCTAAAACAAAACAAGAAATTTACAACTGAAAACACCTGCAAAGATTGCAACCCCTCTGGGCTGAGTTGAGCTCCCCTGGGCTTTGTCTATGGAATTTGACCAGACCTTGACGTCTGGAAATTCTTTCAGGTCATCCAAATATGCCCAGCATCTAGGCATGAAGCTATATAAAAATAATTTAAATAAAAACAAACTCCACCATCTACCTATGAAATGAAATTTATTACTTCATCCTCCCGAGGATTTATGGGCGATGACAAAACATAGCACAGGCTCATTTCTCTTTTCAGCTTCCAAGCAAAATAAACAGGACAGACTAAGTGAACAGGAAAAAGAGTTGTAATTCAAACAGTGGGCTTAAGGTGTGGATGTTCTTTTACATCCAATTGCTCCATGAGCTTAAGAAGCTAAACTCACCATTAATAACCAAGATTGCTCCATGATTAGAGAGCCATATCATCCCCTTTCAGTACAGGGAAAAAAATGCTTACTAGACACTGAGTTGACTGATGGCATAGAGAAGACAGAGCAGTGGTGTGAACGGGTACCTCTGTGCACCTGTATTTGTGTGTTCGTGTGAGCACACGCTGCTGTGAGAAGGGAAGCCTTGCACACTTCATTTCTAACCCATTTTCTTCCTAATAATGTATGCAAAGGCGAAATGGAAGCTATTCTGCTTCTGCTTTGGCCTCCTTCTACTGAAGCCTTGATTATTGTTGCTGCTTCATGTCACATCCATCCATGTGGCACGTACTGCACACATCCAGCATGAATATTTCATGAATATTGGGTAAGCAATTGCAATGTGAGACACAATGCATATTTCAGATGACACATGACTGATGTGTTTAGAGATCTGGGTTTATTATGTACTTGCAACATTCATCTACTACCAGAAAGCTGGTCTTTTCCCCTATTGCACTGACTAAAGTCAAAGAAGGAAAACAAACGTGCATTTTGAATGTATCTGATCTTTTACTGAAACAATGAATTAAGGTATTGTCATGTTTGTTTTCCACTTTCTTTCCCCAAAGACAGAGCACAGAGACAAAAACATCAAAACTGCTTTGTATTTGCTTCCACACATAAAAGTTTCCTTCATGCTTCACATCATTACTAAGTTTGGATTAATACCACATTTTTTAGATTAGGACTTCTACTATAGAAACAATTATTTTATTTAATACCTCTGATTTTCGAAAGAATAATCTGTTACTTACTATCTCCAAATGATTAAAAAGTTCAAATTTACCCACATCTAGTCAGCAAGCAATTTTTAAGACAGGAACTTGGGTGAGCATTTGTTGCCAGTTCTGATGTAAGAATTCACATTTCTAGCCTGGGATTTCCTTCATTTTCTCTCTTTCTTCATATCAAAACAAAACAAAGCCAGAAACAACATCCCCACCCATAAACTCAGACACATGATTTTGAAAAGGCTTCATTTGTCCCAGTGAGGAAAAAAAAAATCTTTTTGGATGCTCAATAAGTTTCAGACTGAAGAGATTTCCTCAGTTTTATTCAATTGCTCCTTGCAGCACCTCGCCCATTTGGAGCCTTAGGAGCTCCAAGGTCCCACTGAGTTCAGTCCAGGTACAGAGCCTGTCACACCTCACTCAGGAGCGCACAAGAAATTGCAGGAAAACTTGGAGGTAGTTCTGAGTTAATTTAGGAAGATGATGAAGAAATATGAGATCAGACTCCATCTCAGATTTGCTGTTGCTTTCAGGTACTGATTCAAGCAGGTTATGCAGCTGCTTTACAGTACCTCCAAGTTTTCCCTCCACTGAAAGAGAATTTTACCACCTAGAGAGGCGCTCACTTGGTAGAAAATTCTTTGGATCTTAGCAAATCACTAAATGTCAAACGGAAAAATGCCAGCAACAACTCAAAACTAAACAAACATACTGCTAAGTCAATTGGTCTAATTGTGAAACTCTCTCATTGCAGTTTCTCAAAGCCACCGGTTTCCCTTTCAGTGCCAGAACTGTGGACATTTCAGCTGCTCTACCTCCACTTCTAGCCCTTATTTAAGGGTACACATTGCAGGGCAGAAAATGTTGCTTTTGTCTTCCCTCCTTTCTTCCTTTTCTAGATGTTGCAGCGAGAAAAACAAAAAGCCTACAGACAGCTTATAGTTCATTGCATGCACTTACTGTACTTTAAATGTGTTAATTCTCTGAAATGAAACAATTCTGTCACAAGTGCTAATGCTTCATGGCCTGAGAAAAGAAAGGATTCAAACAAGCTAGCAATATAAATATCTCTCAATTCATACTATGTACAGATGCCGCTGAAAAATCAAACCCAAGTTCCACATACAGAGAAAAAAGTTCCTTAATCCCTCAAAAGCAGACCTAGTAAATGAATAGCATGCATTGATAAACAAAAACAAATTTCAGAAAAATTACACTATATAACCACATATCAGCAATTGTAGGAAAAAAAAAAAAAAAGGAAGTAGATACTCCTTGGAATTGGGAAGCACTTCCCAACAATGCAGCTAATTGTAATTTCAAATGGGGCCACAGGTGTTCGTTACCTAAAAGCCTTCCTGTGTGGCAGCTGCTTGTTCATTGGTCTTGGTGGACAGTTCATCCCATCAAGGAGCTCCTCACAATCATCGCCTTTGTTGGCAGTCCTGGCGTAAGCCAAGAGCTGCAGGGCCACCCCTGCTCCCCCTGATGAGCAGCATGTTGATGAGCCCTGCTCGTGCTGCACTGGCTTCTCCAGTGCTTCCGGAGTTCATTTTCATTCCCACGCTTTGCTATCCAGCAATCCTACACTCCCTTGAAAATACATACTCCCGTCTAATCTTGTCCGCCTCAATTAATCACCGTGGCTTTACACAGCATCCCAGTCCTTGAAATTGAGAATGGGAGGCCAACAAATGGCTGGTTTTTACCTCAGAAATCAGAATTTGTTAGGAAAAAGACAATGTGGAATGTCCAACACTGCTAAATAAGAGATGTGAAGATATTCTTCAAGAAAAGGCACCAATGAATCATCTGTGAACAAGAGTGTCATGACCATACAGAACACGTAGGATTTTCCTAAATAGAGATGCTGTACATCAATGCAAACAATGGATACAGGAGGGAGGAGAAGAAATTTAAAAAGCTGAAACCTTCCCCTTGTCTCAGTTTAGGAACAGAACAGAGAGAATACTGCAGCTCAGCCTGGAGACTCAAATCTTTATAAAGGCTGACTGATCCCTCCTCCATACTACTTTCCACATCACTTTACAGCCTACACTCCTGCTTTTCTAACTGTTGGCATTTAATCCATTTCTGATACACATTAATAAAATAGTGCACACAAACATTTTATGCACACCTACACACATATATGCTTTAAAGCAGCATATGAAGAATTGTGTTATTCAGTGATCTTGACCAAGAGTTATTAATTTTCTTGCCTTCAGCTGAAATTCATTCTTATCTTTCACATCATTCTTACACTGAAATCTTCAACAAAAATCTAATATATGTGCAAATCTAAGAATGCTAGGCCATTGTGTTCTGTTTCATATGGGATTCCCAGCCACCACGTAAAGCATTTCTGAAGTCCCCATCATCAAAACATCTCCAACAGACTATAGCCCTTTGAATTAAATAAATTACATATAAGAAAACATATTCTTCTATTGTGCTTCTCACTCTTTCAGAATCAAAGAAGAATTATCAGAATATAAAAAAATAATACAATACTAAACAAAAAAGGAAATACAAATACACATATATAGTTATTAAAGGCCAGCGTTATGGATCTCAAGCCTTCGCACCTGGCAAAGGCAGCTGTAAAGATGTGGATTCCCTCTCAACCTCATGCTTCTCAGATAAGGATAAAGCATCTATACACTCAGAAACAATGTGGTGAAAACAATTTGGTTGTCATCTCTGAATGCCTGAAATAGATGAAGAGTAATGTAAGTAGTTAGTGTTACTCTGGTGAGTCTTGATTTTCCATACAGACAGCCCTGGGGTACACTTTCTTGTTAATGGTATATTTTAATTTTCTATGCTGGTTTTGGCTGTTGCCTTGTGAGTCATTTTATTATGTTTAAAGATCTCCCATGATAAGAATACTTTGATGTATTTACAATCTTTTGATTTTCTATATGTTAATTTGGTCAGTCACCAGTTCGGGTTATTGATCATCTGAGATGGTCAAACTAAGCAAGTGCCCTCAATGAAATTGCGTTGCAACATAAAAAAAAATGACACTAACTAGGAAAAAAATGATGCTGTTATTGCCATTTCCTAATCTCAAATGTCCAATCACCACCAACAACAAAAGGATTCAATATGGAAAAAAAAAAAAAATCAGCCATCTTCAAACACAAATAAATTCAACTTAAAATACTGTCTTGGGAAAACAAAGTAGTCTGTTAATCACTTAAAGCACTGATGAAATGGAAAATTACTAGAAAGATTTGTTTCTGTATTCAGTATGTGGCACTCCATTTTAGTGGCTGTAGTACTCTGGAAAAAACAAGGCTAACAACTTTTAAAGGACAAAGAAGTATTTTTTTAGGCAAACACAAAGAGACCAGAGGACATTGCCTGGTCATATTGCCTCCTTAACTGCAGCTTGGCTCTCCTTCATGCTCACTGAATCCTTCCTCTTCCAGTTCTTTTCTCCTCCTCTCTTTTCATCTGTTCACCAAGCAGCTTCTGCCTCTTTTTGCCTTTATCTTAGGCTGCTTTTAACAGATTTCTTCCGTCATAATCCCTGATTGAAAAGTGAACTGATATTCTTGCTTACCAGGTGAAATTTTGTTATACCCTACCTGCCTACCTGTAACTCAGTGAATTTTACTGAGATCTTAACTTTCCTGACTGGCTCTACATCACTACTGTACCCAGAGAGGAGAGCTTCTACAGATTTACCAATTCTACTCACAAGTGGAGAACCCTCCCCACATATTTATCTCTCTGCTGGAACTGGTAATGAATTTTCCACCAGACAGTTTCCCCACCAGACCCCGCAGGTCTGTCACAACCGAGCCAAGGTGACTCAGTTGTCAAAATTAAATACAGTGTTGGGCCATTCCTGACAGTTATCCTCTCTGGTCCTTTGACAGTGTGTCTATCCAGCCCCTGAGGAATTTCAGTTCCCAGTCTTCTAAAAATCCCCCAGCTCAGCTGACAGCCAGAGTGGAAGTGGTCAGCTCCCAAGCCCCGAGACTCATGTGGCAGTGGAGAGGTGAGGTCCCCAGGTGTCCCAGCAGCCTCACCAGGGCAGTCAGGAGCAGGAATCACTTCATTTTTACAGAAAGATTTCCTCTTCTCCTTCATGCTTTCTCTTTTCTTTCCCTACTCTAGGAATTACTGGTTGCCTTTTTTTTTTTTTTTCTTTAAGATAAGACTTGAGAACAAAACCACGGTGAGCGGCCCTGTGGCAATCCAACCATGACAGAGAACAGAGAAGCCCAGATGGAGGAGAAGAAAACTTTCTACATTTTGCAACTTGGTATGACACCTATTTATAGCTAGAAAGAAAGTGGTATCTCTCTCCCTAATCCTCCCCACGCCCCCGCCTCCTTTCAATAGCCAAGCCTTAAGTGCATGAAGTTGCTTTCCTTCCACACAGCTGTTAGCAAATCTGGACGGCTGTCACGTAATTACTAGAGGTCAAAATAGCAGGGCTAGCAATAGAGATAACAAACGAAATCTTGTTTGAGAAATCTCTGTATTCCTTCTGTCATGCACAATCAACTTTACCAGTCATTAGCTTTGTAACCTAAGCTGCTTACCACACCTGTGGGCTTTCAAATGAAACCAAAGGAGTTAGTTTTGACCTTTAAATGACTAGAAAAAGGGTACTTGAGAGACATTTTCTCTGTTGTGTGATTGTCGTGCAGAGAAATTTGTGCTAGAGTTCTGTCAGCTTAGTGAAGTGGGACCTCCTAGAAGGGCATTCACTGTCAAAGCCCCTTGACTCAGAGACTGAATGTCCCTTTAGTTCCCCAGCCTGGATTTATTGGCTTTTCTGTAATGATAATAGGTTGCCTTCTCTACTAGAAAATGGAAGGAAACCTTTGAATGTTAAAATTGGGCCTGATAGTTTGAGCAGCTAATTAAGACTATTCCTTTGTGATTCTTATAGGCAGTTGAGTCCATTTTAATGAAACTGTGATACCAAAATAAAGCACAGTAACACTTAATGCTATTCTTTCAGACTCCATAAGCAGAAAATATTCATATGCAATTAGAATAAAAATGTCTAGGTTTAAGAAAGCATTTCTTTGATTGTGAACACTGTATGACAGAGAAGCAAGTGCAAAGCTGCATGTTTTAAAGGAACTGAAACAAGTCCTGCTGCAAGTTTGGATTTTGGGTCTAAGAAGAGATGATGTTTGTCATTAGAGAAGCAGCAGCAAAAGTTCCTGTTGATGAGGCAGTCTATCAAGTGGTGTGTGAACTAGCAAACTACTTTCTAGATGCTGTGACATGTATTAGCATCTGTCCCCCAGGTCCCTAAAAAGTAAATGCCAGAACAAAATTGCTTTAAGAGCCAATTTCATGTTGCTTATTACTTGCAAGTAAATTCTGCACCTTCCCAGTAGAATGAGACGCAGGCAGGAGTTTTAGGTGTAAGCAGAAAGCAGTAACTCAAGCCAGATGAACACAAAATTGCCTGTCCTTCTAGCCAAGCTACTGGGAGCAAAGCTAAATGAGCCCCCCTAAAAAGTTAGTGTTAGGTTCTTCCTTTCAGCCTCCCAAAACAAGTAGCCCTTAATCTGTCAATCACCATGACAATAACTCTCATCTGGGGAGGAGAAAGCATTTGATTCCTGCAGGTTAGTTTCAAATCAACTATCTGAAAACACAAAATAAAATTTAGGTTAATTTTAGGTCTTACATTTATCATTTTAAGCCTTACTACATCTTTCATGATGGCCTTTGTACCCCGACACTGATGTTTCTCAAGTGATGTTTTTAGGGACACGGTTTAGCAGCGGACTTGGCAATGTTAAATTTACTTGGGATTTGGTGATCTTAAAAGTCTTTTTCAACCTAAATAATTCTGAATCTGTTCTAAGAGATTTTAGGTGTAGGTTTCAATTTGACAGCTGAAAAAATTTCTGCTTCTCATCTTACAGTTTCCTCCTCTCTGGAAATCCAAACAATGGTACCTTCTTAAAGGACACAAGAAGTAGGCAGATCGAACTGCTAGCTACTTCATGACAGTGACAATATCCAAACTAGATTTTGTCACCTTATCAGTTATTAAATTGAAGACTAATTAAAATAATAGGCAAAATAAGGAAAGATTCTCAGATTCTCCTCTAAAATAATAAAAAAAAAATCAAATAATTCACACTCTCCATATAGCTGCCAATACCAGCAACCTCATTCTGTTAGCTAGCTGCTGTTTTCAGAAATAAATAAAAAAATATGAGATAAGCCAAGGACCTCAGTTACATTTTAAACTATTTGTTTTACTCAATTTGATGTAATAAAATGCACACAGAAATATCCATGTCCTAAACTATTACAAGCATTTCAAAGATTTTTTGACACCTCAATATCCAATATCCAATACAAGTTTACTGTCAGAAAGGTCTGCTACGAAATGTATTGAGCCCTTATGGATTATTACCTGAAAAAGATCAAGGAACTGGAAAATTATGGCCATTTCCTTACAAATGGACAAATAAGAAGGTCTGTCTTTCACAGAGTTTTCATTATGTAAGTAGGTATAAAAAAGAGACACTATAGTCTTCATTCCATTATTTTGGTTTCATTCTGGCTGGAATGCAGGTAAAATGCAGTTTAAAAAACCCCTGAAATGGTAATGCTTACATTCCTTACAGCTGGAGAGTGTTGAAATCAGTGCTTGGCTGAAATTCAACTGTTTTCTATTGTATTTAATATTACTACCACAAAAACAATTCCCTTAAAAATTATTTTGTAATTCAAAACACACCTTACTGTACCATTTTCCCGTGTTTCCTCAGTACCTCGAGCTCCAGTTCATAAAATAAACAGACAGCTAAAATTCATAAGGAGTCGTTAAAACTTGACCCAAAAGAAGCTTTGAAGGCATTTTGAAACTATAGCTGTAAGAAGGTCTCTGTTTAATACTGTTGCATCTGCAACCAAACCTAAAACTTCAATTATAATTTTTGATCAGATCAAACTTAGTTTTAAAAGTTCCAATTTCTTTCTTCTCATCCTAACCTTTCCAAAGTAAAGGCTTATCCCTTCCTAATATGTTCCAGTTGATATGAAATTAAATGTGAAAAATGGAAGCAAAGGCAGTAAGGGTCTGGATTCACAAAACTAGAGAATGATGATTTACAGTATCTCCAGGGCTGGGAAAATTAAAACCAGAGACAGTTCTTGAACTTGGCAGTTAAAATATAATCTGCAAATGCCACCTCCTGCTACTTCTTTTCTTCTTACCCCCCAAGAAGAAATATTAGTTTTGCTAATCTTAACATGCATCTAACATCTCTTTCCCTCTCAGAATGGGCAATTTTTGGGTTTACTACTTGCTCTGCACCATATTCCTTATTCCAAAAGTGGACAGTGTGACAACAACTCAGTGAGAAAGTTGTGGGGTTTCCTGTTTATAGAGGTCAAAGTCTGTGAAATAGCATGTATATTATGAGATACATGTTTAGTGCACAACCATTTCTAGTTTTCCCTAAAATAAGAAGAAATAAAATACAGCCACAGCTTCCAGACTCTCCCTAGTTTACACTTGTTTTATCAATGGTTTGCAGCAATCTCTCAGTTCCTCCACATTAAAATTGTTTGTAGACTTCCCTGAAGGGACATCTGCAGTGAACATAAAACATGTCTAGAAGTGACACTGAGCACTGAATCATCCCTGATCGTTCACACTGCTTGTTACTTTTATCCCAGACTCCATTCTGGAATGAACAGACCAGCTACTCCCAAAATAAAACCTCTGTCCCTTTTTTGAGACAATTTATTCCCAGGTCTGCTCTCAGGACACAGCACAGGAGATATCACAGGCAACTGCCTCCCATCACCCAAGAGAATCTCTCAAACCCATCTTGGCATATTTCACTTGCTCCGACTGCAACCACAGCACAGAGCATCACGTACTTTGTCATTCATACTACAAAATAAGAAGTTGGTCAGTGCAACAGAGCCCTGATATTTTATGCAGTGTAACCTCAAGCAGGAAAAACCAGCTCTGTCTATGGACTCAGACACTATAAAGTGTGGAGGAGACCCAGAACAAAGTGACTTGCAGTGCTTACAAGCCCTTTTCTAGTTGTTAATGGTCATCTTGTCTTGCATTGAGAAGTGCTATTTCTGAAAGTGCTTACTGATATTTATTTATTCCTCATTTTAAAATGAAATACAATCCCAGCTAGCAATCTGTAAAGCACCATAATGATTTCTAGTTCAGTATAACTTTTTTCCCCCCCCAGCTAGTATGCACTTTGGAATACAGTTGAAAACATCCCTTTTGAGGAACTATTCTTTATATCATCTATTTTTTATGAAACCAGTTACTTGTGACTGATGATTAGTCCTTACATTGGGTAACTAAATCTAATACCAAAAATCCATTGATAGCAAGCGCCCATAAACTCATCAGTGACATATTACCATTGCATTATCTTTCAGCACAGACATAAGGGAAGGATAAATTTCAAGAGATTTAATTTCAAACAGTTCTTCTTAAGATCGCAGTAACAGTTTAATGACAGAGAGAATTTAGAAGGAAAAAGGTGTGGAAAATGAAATAAAGCTGTCCTTAAAGACTGAAAGCTCACAGAATTTTGAAGAAGAGTTCAGCAGTTGTCAATGCCAATAGAATTTAATGGAGTAGATACAAAGCAAAAGACAAAATCAATACCAAGGTGTTTGTGCTTCATTTCTTTGTAGTTGTCAAACCTTTGAAGTTGTTAAATAATGACTTATAGACTAGGAATAGATGTCTACTTTGACATTTCCTTAATGCAATGTCAAGAACCTATCTACTCACACTCAAAAAAAAAAAAAACACCAAAGAAGTTTGTATGATACAGAAGAGAAACCCAACCTCAGAACCATGTGATGTGAAATTTACAGCACCTGAGCCTTTATATTGCCTTTCTATAAAGCAAATAAAATAATTAAAAAAAAAAAACAACAAAAACCAACATTCAATTTCCAAACAAGTATTTCTTTCTGACACACTCGGCATGCACGTACAGAATAAGAAAATCACTTCATAGGCGTAAGCCATTCTACGACAGATAGAAGATCATTCTTTACGGATTCTCCCTTGAACTGCTTCCCTGAAACAGGTCTCACTCAACCCTGGCAGCCAGTCAATAATGTAGTCAGAGTTGAAAACGGCCTAGTTATTGAGGAAAGGGCCTCAAGTTGCACTAGGGGATGATCAGATTAGGTATAGAGAAAAATGTCTTCACTGGAGGCTGATCAGGCATTGAAACACTGGGAAGGGGTGGAATCACCATCCCTGGAGGTGTTTAACAGATGCGTATATGTGGTGCCTGGGGACATGGTTTAGAGGCAGACACGGCAGTGCTGGGTTCTGCTTGGACTCAGTAATTTTAGAGGTCTTCTTCAATCTAAACGGTTCTACAAACTGATCTTTCACGAAGCTCACACAAAACCACAGGCCCCTCCAGGAGAACCCAGAGCATTCAAAACTATGGGATAGAGAGACTGTCCCCTTCCCACTGTGTGCCTGCTCCCCGTCCACTGAAGCTGGTACAAGTTGCATCCCTCTCCTGCAGGACTGGAATGCGTCATGGATGACAGGCTAGCAAGTTTTGCTTCCTGAGGAAGCTACTGCTCCCTGAGCCAGCAACTTGGTACTGCGGATCTGGGACAAGTCCACCCAAGGGTGACAGACAAGTAGGCAGGGTGAATAAACCAGAATGTAAATGAACCCCACTTCCCTATCTCCCAGGTGAGCAGCTCTGATTCATGACTCGTGCCTGATTAAGTTGCAGCAGCTGAAGAGGTTTCTGTCCCACCCCAATTAGGCAGTTAAATAAACCAAGAGCATGCAGAACTTAATTTCTTAACCTGTTGCAGCTAAATCCCGCAGGGATTGTGAATCAGCCCTCTCAGGTGCCATGGCTCACTGTCTCACGTATAAACTGAAATGTCCCTTGGTTTACCTTAATACTACCATGGCTCTGGAGCAGAAATGCCACTGTTCCATCCTCCCCACTCCTGGGACTGTCAGTTGTGGAACAGGGAGGACAGATACCAGCCAGATCCTCTTCATCTGCCCAGCAGGGAACCAAGAGAGCCCATGGCTCAGAGCTCTTACTCTGACCCAGAAGCACCTTATCTAGTTTGGGTTAATCTACCTTGTAAATGCTGCGTAGATGTTCAACTTTAAACTCACCTCCTTGGTCACTCTGCATTCATCCCATTATGCAGAGATACTGTTAAGTAGCATTAATCATTTAAAATTTACATCAGAGAAAAAACAGTATTTAAATCTTACAAATACTACTCCATTAGCTATTAAAGAAATTATCATTTTATATAGGCATTGTGCAAGACTATCAAACAGAAGGAATAATCCCACCACGAAGATTCAATTCTGAACCATCCTGCAGAGCAGATCAAGGTTAAAACCAGTCCCCTCACTCCCTCAAAAAAGCCAAGGAGGCAGCAAAAAGAAAGCTGCAAAACCTCCTTCCTGGAGGAAGGAGGTTCCCTTCTATGTGCATTTAATACTGCTGGTAGAATCTTGTAACTCTGACAGCCATTTTATTCCATCACATATTTATGGAAAACTGAGGAGAGCAGATTAGGCAGATTTATTTCTCTTCAAGGTCACTTCTTTACTGATCTGAAGCCACAACAAAAGCTCAGACTTCCAGAGTATTCTCGTATTCTAATTATTTTGATATTTAATGGATTTTCATTTAGACAAAATAGGCAGTATTTTGGAAGGCAAATATCTTGATGGGAAATCCATCTCCTAATACTGTAATTGTGGATATACTGGAACCAAGAGGAGCCTTGGTTTGTGCTCGCAATATTACATTTCCATACCAGGTAGGTTACGGTGGGACTTCCTTACAGGCACTCTGCAAAGGGTTCATCAGACACGGTCACAAAAATGTTGTCGCAATTATGCCTGTGCTTTCTGCAGCCTGCTTGAGTTGAGATTTCCCAAAACTCTATTACGGGATTCAGACAGAGGTACTGAAAACAGAATTGGCATAATTGAGATTCAATGTGGGGCTGATTTTGCATTTTGTTTGCCTGAATAGCACTAGGACTGTTCATTTTTCCATGACAACACGTAATTAAAAAATCCCAGATATTGCTGCATCAAAGGGGTGGAGGGGTTTCTGCTACTGAAGTCTCATTTTCTTGTTAGGAAATTTTGTAGAAATACAAACCAATGGGAAAGAGACTCCAGAGAATATTTTGTCCTCCAGTAACATGTAGGGATGAGATGACTTGCTGAGCAATACCTTGTTAACAACTTTCAGGTTTTAGGGAAAGTAGGGGGCGTTAGTTTTCATGCTGCTTGCTTTAAGAAGGAACTGTATAATCAAAACAGGATCTCCCACAGGAGGGATTCTTTAGCAGCAAAGGAAAGAAGGCAGGCATTGCCCTGGACATTTGATATAGAGGGTATGACAAGAGGAAAAACAAAAGGACAACTCAATACCTTTTATTCTTGCTGCAGCTGTAGAAAGAGCTACAAGGAATTGCAGGCAGGTCAGAGAACTCTGCTGCTGAAGATCTACATAAGCAAAGGGACAGGGGCACCTGGCACAGGAGATGACAGTGAATTGCAAGGCACACATGTCCTAATCCCATGTCACCCGCTGTAGGTAAAGCTTGGGAATATTCCTGATCCTCAACTGGTAAAACGGGTCTCTACTCTGATCCACAGTGAACAAATCTAATTTCTGCTGCTACACACTCTTTGAAGCACTTCTTCAATTTCATCCCTACAGCTTCCAGAAAACACCCCAATACAAATCACAACACATATGCGATGATCTCCTGCTTCAGAGACAAGAACACACAGCTCATGGTCATGAGCAGATAATTGTAATTCCATACTGTTTTATTTCATCCTTTATCTCTAGAACCTTGTTTGTCAGTGCCAATATTTGGTGCAAATCAAGAAATATTACCAAAAAGTATGTGATGATGCACTTGGCCATTTAACTGATCCAGCTCCAATATTTCCCATTAAAGTCTTGAAAGGGACTACACATTCAGGGAGTAAAAGAACATAATTACATCAGAATTGTTACATGTAAGACTTTGGATTTAACTTCCAGCTACCCCCCCGCAGAGCTGTTATTTTCTTAGAGAAATGAAGCAACCTTATGAATCTCTAGGCTGCGAAGCACCAAAAAGTAAGGGGAAGATTTTGAGTCCTAAACTGATGTATAAAATGCTTGTTTACCAAAGTTGTTAACTGAAATAAAGTAAAATTTTAACACTGTAAGCTGACTTCTTGCTTTCATCACTGGCTAGTAGCCAGTTAATTACAGCAAATTAATAATGTATTAAATTCTGTTTGCTGAAGCCATCAACAATTTTCACTGGGTGCAAATATTCAACTTTTGTAGAAACTGGAACAGAAATGCTTTATCCTTACCTTATACTATTTGCAAAGTGAGTAACTGCATAATGTAGTGTGGCTGTACTATATGGAAAAACAGAACAAAAGCAACTCTGGCAATAAACGTCAGTGACAAACTTTAATCTGCGACAAAACCACGCTTTAACTTGCACATTATAACTGATACGTTCGTAATGCCACAAATCAAAGCATTCCCACAACAATTTTAAAAGAGAGGCATCTATAATGATAGGTAATTTACCACTGCAGACAAAAATCTGGAGTTGTCCAGAGGCTGAACATTACTTCAGATAACTGTGCCCGGCTGTGACTGAGAACAGTGAATTGGAAACATTCTCCCATAACTGTCCTCTAAAAAAGGTTTTATTTATCCCCCAAAGGGCAGAAAATTTACAAATATCAGAGTGACTGAAAACCCCAGTGGACTCTTAAGGAGTAAGTAAGTTACGCTTCAAGAGACTCATTCAAGAGAGGGATATTATCTGCTCTGCTGACCAGAACAATAGATCTTTTCTGTGCACTTTACTCCTGTTTGAAAACGTATGCAAGCCAAAACACAGTTATATTACATAATTCAGTTCCACAAACAAGCACAGTAATTTGATTCTGGAATGTTAATAGTTTCATTCATTACTAGAAATATCTAAACAAATCGCATCATTGTGGTTTGTTTTTTTTTTTTTTTAACTTCCAGTGACAGCAACCAACCTTTCATCCATTCTTTTTGCACCACCTCTTGATGGGGTATGAATTTTATCATCACGTTTGCATCTTCCTCCTCTAAGCTGAGAAGCAACCCCTCCATCTCCCCCTGCCTGCCTGCTCACCAAGCTTTTGGTCCTGTCCCCCAGTTCCCTCCTTTCTCCAGCCACAAACTCCCCTCGGCTGTGAAGCTGGCTACTACATCCAGACAAATCACTCCCAAATGCACCTCACCAACTCTACACAGTCTGATATCTCCAGCTGCCAAGCAGAAAATGTGTATTTGATGATGGCTTAAAGTGTACCATTATTCTGTCTCTGAAGTAAAACAGGGAATGCTAACAGCCTTTCTATTTGATTTTAATGCTGTGTCTGTATATTCAAAAGTCTCATTAAGCAGTGCTGCACTTTTCCTTCTAGAAGGATGCCTGTGCAATGCATTTTCCTAAGGGGGTAACAAAAATATACATGAATCACCTTTATTTGTGAGATTATCTCCAGGATGTTCTTTGTACACTGTAGGTTTAGAAAATAATTTATATTTCATTTTCGCAGATCTGTACTCCACCTGACAAAAGAGTAACATAAAAACGCACTGTTTGTCTACATTATTTTGTTGTTGTTTTGTTTGGTTTTTTTTTTTTTTTTTTTGCCTCTTCTATATACCATTACAGACCTGTGATACATTTGGGGCAAAAATTTTGGTGATGTATGAAGTGAAGACGTCTCTAAATATTAAGAGAATGTTTGACATGATAACAAGTCTGAAGCGTGAAACAGAAGCTCTCTGGTAAGATAAGGTGAAGAGCTGAGACCTCTAAGGAGACAGAGGTTACTTTACTCAGTGCAAGTTTACAGCCACTGTAGCATCAAAATAAAGCTACTTGGAAGAGAGAGTGATATGTTTTGGGGAGGAAAAAAAAAAGGTTTAATTAACCTTATTCTTCTTATATACATATTATTACTAAGTGGGTGAACCCCATGATCAAGTATATTTGAGAAAATATAAAGAGACATTAATTTACTTTCACAGTTTCAAAGTAACTGCAATCCACTTGTTTGCCACTTCTGTTTCAACTCCTACCCCCCCAAACAGTTCCAAGAGCTCATTTTATGTTACTGCTACATCTTAACTACCTGTTGAACTCTTGTCTTCAGGACCACCAGGTCATAAACTGCCGTCACATTTCTCTAGAAGCCTTAAATCCCTTCCTGTATTTCTCAGCACACCAGATAAAACTACAGTGGATTTTTATTTTAATTTTAGGGTAACTTTAATATTTTCTGTTTCAGCTTCATCACCTTAATGACCCAGATCTGGTTTTGGAAGTAAATCTCCACCTCTAGCCACAGACTACCTCTCTGAGGGGTTTCCTGAAGCTGCAGTTTCTGCACCATAGTAATATAGAGTGTTCATATCCAATTCATTGAAATGATTTTTAAAAGAGATGAAAATGGATCAACAAAGACAGTGTCTCAAAGTGTGATTATTTTTGAATCATAAAATTTCCCAAATTCTCTAAAATAACAGAATGCATTATCTTGTCTGCAGTAGATATAATGGAAAAGTTTGTTTGTTTTTTTTTTTCAAAATTCTATTAAGTTTTCCTTCAAAATAAATATTTACATCTTTTTTCAGTTAGACATTTAGTTCCTCTAAAAGTCTGCATATGTTTGAAATCATGCATGGCATCTGTCCCTGTGAGCTCTCAAGTCACAAAAAAGAGATTGGCTAAGAAATTTTTTCATGTCCCTCAGTCTTATGCAGAAGATGTGGAAGTCATGCAGAACACACTGCAGAAGAGGCAGGCTAAAACTTCTCTTCAAAATTTACTTCTGTATGTTCCAGTTACAGTATTTTAAAATCAAAAATAGGAATTCAAAATTCAGGTTTGCTGCAGAAATTCTACAAGCTCATTACAAACCTCATTTCTCTGTTACCTTCCCCACTATCTGATACTATTTACAATTTACACGGCGAAACCCGTACACATGAGGAAGGCATGATTGTATTTTTTTTAATTAATAAAAAATACAGGTTGAGAATACAGGCAGTATGAATCAAGTATTACAACTCCTGGAAAACAAGAATGCCTGAAGAAGAAAGCGTTTGTACTGACTACACAGTGAAAGAAATACTTAATTGGAGTAATTCTGTTTACATCTGCACCTCGTGAATGAAAACTTGCATCACAGAGTTAGACTGCCAAAGAAAACATGTCAACTCTCTAGTATCTTCACATCCTTAGAAAAAGTAGCCTGGAAAAAACGTATTTCCATAATGGGGAAATGTGCTTGTTTAAAATGTGTGAATTTTACTGTGGAGGGATTTGTATGTGGCAGTTTTGAATGAAACTGTTTAATACACACGGTCACCAGAAAAGCACAGCTTGAATATCATAATAGCTATAATTTGCATTTGCACGACATAAAGGTGAGCTAAAATAGAGGTGACAGAAACAAAGTTTAAATCTGCCAGTTCCTTCTCAATTCAACCTTATACTAAAATAAACACAATTAAAATAAAAGAGATCAACTTCTTCTATGTTCTGAAGTGCCAAAGGCAAAATACAGAGTGGCCTTTCAAGAATTACTGAATTTCCCCAATGGTCCAGAATTTCTTATACTTGTGAAGACTCAAAGGACTGTGCAGCCAACCCAAACCCACTGTACCCTTGCCATGGATTCATTCTGTGAACTAAGACTGACCACAGATTATAAATCCCCAGCCCACTGTAAAACAAAAACAGAGAGGGTAAGAGAGAATTAGGAAGGCAAAAAATGTGAAAGAAAGAACAAGGGAAGGGAGGGAGGGGAGGGAGGGGAGGGA
>VZTI01005189.1:342261-361866 GCA_013397865.1 Struthidea cinerea
AGGAAAGAGAAAAGAAAAAAGAAAAAAATAAGAAAAGCAGAAATTTGGAAGGAAGGAAGGAAGGAAGGAAGGAAGGAAGGAAGGAAGGAAGGAAGGAAGGAAGGAAATAGACTCAAAGAGCAAAAGACTACGAAGGGAAGTATAAAACAGCTTATGTATCCACAAGAATCTCATGACTACATTAGAACTAATGGAAGCTCGCCAAGACTGGCACAAAATTAGCAATGTTATCTTTCTTCTCAATAGTGGTAGCCACCACAAGTAAAAGGTGACGAGAACTGGAAGCCTTCCCAGAATTTAATTTTCTCAGGAAAGCACGCAGTAGACAATTCTATTACATTCTAAAACGCTGGATAAGAAAAATAGAATCCCAAGTTTAAATGGCATGTCTGTACAGGCTGTGAAAGGTGATTTACCTTTTTAAATAGGGCAACACAGTGACAGAAAAATGCTCAAGTGACTGAGAACAGTCATCAAGGGTCTCAAGAGACAGGGAGGGAAATGGAGTAAATTTGGGTTCAGCATTCTCTTCTGAAACTTGCAGTGCTTTTCCAATTTAGAGGTAGATTGTTTAAGCACAGTGAGGGTAACTTATGGCTATGGCTAAGATCCTTATTAGAAATGTGTCAAATGGCTTATTAATAAATGCAATATAATAGAAAAGCCCTTAATATGTGCTAGTAAAAGAAAATCAATTGTATTAGCAAGTCTTAACAAATCTCACAGTTTAATTGCAAGACGTAATACTCCAGAAGGACTCTGCTGAATTTATTTTACCACTTGGTTCTAATTTTAACAGGTGGAAATTATTTAAATGGAATTTAGCATTAACTAACTCCCCTCTCTATTTATCTTTATATATTTGTGCCTGTGAGGTGTTCAGGAACTCCCTAATAAGCAACACTGAACCTGAAACAAAGTATAAAGAGCAAGTAAACAAGTCCCATTTCCACTGGTAGCAATGAGACCTGCTGTGAGGCTGGGCATCCACGAGGTGATGTGGGCTGCTTGGAAACTTTTCTTTATACAGAATCCATTGCAGGTTGCATTTGGTGGTAAAACAGAAGTTAGAAGATGAAGTTCCTCAGCAGTTTCCAAGTTCAACACTATTTCACAAAGAATTTTGATATTTAGATCTCATAAATGAAAATTTTGATTTGCAAAATAACTAGGAAAACACATGTTTTGAGGACACTTCTGAACAAAGCAATAGGAGTATGCTTCAGTCTAAAATAACAGCAAATGTACATTATTATTTATGTACTCTTTGCCCATAGTGGACACCCCCAGATGCATTAAGGGGAATACTGCACAGTTCTAGTTCCCATGGTTACTGACAAAGACCTTATTTCATAGCACAAATGTTCTTTATAGTTTCATGTTCTTGAAAGTGTTAAGACTGACAGGATTTTTTCTTTACACTTCTTCCAAAACTACTTTTTCCTTAATTTGATGCTTTAATTTTGTAAAATGTATATTCCAGGCATGTGTGTGGGTGGTGGGTATCACTAAAATCATTAAACAAGTTAGAGAGAGAAGTCAGTTAAATAAATGAATAAATTAGTTGTTTCAATAATGAATTTTAGAAGAGCTGATCTGCTTATTACTTGTCTACCCCAGCAAAGACTAAAACTAAACCCTAATACAAGGAAGAGGCAAAAAATACCCTTCCTTCCTGCATGACCCAAAGAATGGAAACACGGAAATTAAATGAGTAACAGTATTTTCCTAGAAAACAGAGAAATCAAAATATTGTAATTTGTAAAGGTGAAATTTGCACCCCAATACAACCTAAATAATAATAAAACCTGACATAAATAACCTTGCCATTCACTATACAAGAACAGAAAAGTTTGGAAAAGCCAGTGTAAATAATCTGTGCATTTTACACCTAAAAGGGAAGAACAAAATACTGACATTTACTGAAAAAATAATTTATAAAACTTCCTGGAGTATTTTGCTAATGAGACCATTATTAAAGAGGATCTGGGACAATGGAAACTTGAAAATGTCTGATATCAAGTAGTGTCAGGTATCGTTTCTGAGGACAGAAAAGAAACATCACAGTAGTGAGAAAGCCAACGCTGCTATTTTTCTGTAGCCACTGCCATACTGACTTCCCAAAATACTCTTCAGAATCCCAAGCTGTTGGATAATACAGAGGTCAGAAAAAATATATTTCATCATTCCTCGTATATCTAAAGTCATCCCTTAAAAACTACATGAGCTAGAGCAAGGCTTGTTGCACATACGAAAAGAAACACCTGAAACACCTCAAAATGTGCTTTAAGAAACTTTTTCCTACCTGAATAAAAAGCAACAACTTTGACGATCAAATAGAATCCTTTGTGCATGTGGCACTTGGGGTTTAACATCGTGGGGGTGGGGGGAGGAGGAAATGATAAATCACCCTTAAGCAAAGTAAGAAAGTTTTCGTGCTGACTTCTGCTGGGCAGAAAAAAGTTTTCAATTTAATTCTTTCTAATCACTTTCCTTAGTTAATACTGTTTCCTGACCCTTTACCACCAAAAATTGGAAAAAACAAGTCATCCTGCTGCCAGTGAGTAAAAAGCACTGTGCACAGCAGAATACCAATTCAGCCTGCAAAGCTGGTACCGTTCCCACTTGTTGTCTCTTTCTGCTGAAGTACATCATTAATGAAGACTACAGAAAAGCACAGTAATTTGTTTTTCATGTTAACCTCTTCAGCTCACAATCACGCACAGCAAGACAGGCTGCAGCACTACCGGAATGCTGGCATCAAAATTACCCCCCTTCCTTCATGTCTGCTCATTTTGACAAAATAATGATCTGCAGACAACCAATAAAGGGCATATTTTTTTCCAAATAATTGACGATTGAATCTACTCTCGTTACAGTTTACTGGGAGTTCATATAGGATTACAATTTAAAGAAAATGTATTCAACAAAAGCTTCCCGCAGCTGGACCCTCTGTGTAGCATTGTAACAATCTGAATTCTAGGGTTAGACTACAAAGACTGATTCATTTTCTTTGTTGGAGACCCAATCTTAAATTCACTGTATTCACTGCCTTAAATTCACTTTGCCATAATGGCTAAAAATAATGATTATTAATTACCCAGGCAAAACTTACACATACTGCCTCAGTTTTAAGGGAATTGATAAAGCCTCTCCCCTACTTTTCAATTTACCTAATAAATCCACCTTCCAAAATGCTTAAGTAGCAGCATAATTTTGAATTGCCTTCGAAAAGCAGAAGCTGAATTAATGTTATCATTCCTTTATATTTCTGAAATAATCAAGAGCATTTCAGAGAGTGCTCGCAATATTTATCTTCTTTTTTTTTTTCCCCTTTAGGCAGAAAAGTTGTTCTGGTTGATTTCTTTTCGAGGTGAATTCTTTCAGTCTCCTCCATCAAGCAGCGCTGGTTTCTGGAGAACTTTGAAGTCTGAGCTGGGAACTGACCTGCATCAAATGTATCAGCTCCTCTAAGACCTGTCAAATCATCAACAAGCCCTCCCTTGTCACAGCTGACAGAGCTGTGGGACAATATTTCCTTCCTGTCATTTCCATGGCCTTTCTGCAGCCTGAGGAAGAAGGGAGATGGACTTTACTGGCCTTGCAGTCTGAGATGCTCTTTTTTTTGGAAATTGAACTTCAGCGACAAGAGGATTTTCTGGCGTCAGCCCCAGGGGTTGTGGGGCATGCACATGTGTGAGGATAAACTCTGAAAAGGCTGGTGGTGTGAAGGGGAGATAGAAACTCTAAAAATCAGATCATGGAACGGTTATTAGGCTAACAATCACTTTGGTTCAGATGGGAAAAAAAAAAACAATAGGAGCTTTACAAGAATCATCTCTCCACCCTTTCCCAGACAGGTGGAACAGATGGGAGAGAAGCCCATGCCCCTCATGCCTAAATTGTATTACTTCTTGTGATGATTCCCTCGGTTACGAGCACAACCTAGTTTGCAAACAACAATAATGCTCAGGAAGACCTCTTTCAAGCACAATTCCGATGAAATCATTGCTATGGGGTGCTCCAAACAATTTTTCAGAGCACACTTGTGACAACACGCTACGGGGACTTGAGGTGCTGACGCCAAAATAAAGTCACTCTGTTTGTGATTACGGATCCTGGCACTGGTGTCTCTAAGGCCAAAGCGGCAGAGGAAGCATTGATACTTATTGTTGACAATAAGGTTTGATTAGTTTAAAATAACTTCATTACCAAGAGCAAAGTAACAGTTTATGAAACTAAAGTACAAGGCTCAGAAACAGCACTGTTCATTAGCCCAAAAGCTAGAAAGATTAGAAGGGAGACACAGGGAAGAAAGGTTTACACAGGTTTGGCTATTAGTTTTCTAGAAAGGAGGATTGCTAGTTTTTGTTAGTGCTACAACATGAAAATGGAAGACATTTTAAAGGTACATAAAGAACCTTTTTCTCTAGCCTGTTAAATGCATAAACTGTATTACTAAAAAAAAGAGCAGGGCACATTTTCAGAAGGCTTTATGTAGATATATACAGTCTCGCATACTCACGTTCTATTCTAGCTACTCATGGGCTATTTGCACTGAATTGACTAAAGATGCCAAGCAGGGATAGAATATTAATTTTTGAAATATAAATCATCAAGGGATGAATAGTCTCTGGCACTCCCTTGGGTTTATACTCTTTTCTGGTTGTCTGTCTCAGTGGCTTCCCGAGATTGATGCTCAGACAATCTCCTGCTCCTATATACATCTCCAGGCTTGCACATGAACCTTCAGAATCATATCAGAAGGTGTCAAAAAGTCAGTTTATTCTCCTCATTTTTGAAGTCTGTATGAGGAATGCATTGTGCTTGTTACTCAAATACTTTCCAAAAGCAGAATTGATCATTTGTCAGAAAATCAGGATGAGAAGACGTAGCCTTCAGCTGTGCCAGGGGAGGTTTAGGTTGGGCACTAGGAAGAATTTCGTCACAGAAAAGGTGATTAGATATTGGAACAGGCTGCCCAGGGAGGTGTCGGAGTTGCTGTCCCAGGGGGTGTTTAAGGAAGGACTGGATGTGGCACTCAGTGCCATGGTTTCGTTGGGTGTTTAGTCCTAGGTGGGACTCTATGATCTCAGAGCTTTATTCCAGCCTAATTGATTCTGTGGTGCATTCTGATGTAATCTATGAAGTATTCCAGCATAGGAAATAAAATAAAACCAAGCCAACCCAAAGTAAAAAAAGGTGTCTGCAACAGAAACTTGAAAATTAAAGCTCCTGGGCCTGGTTACTAATGAGTGAAGGCTTTTGTAGGAAAACTTTAGAGTCAAACCTGTTTCTGGAATCTCTCTGCTCAGGCAGGAAAGAGACAGGCCTGTCTCTTTAACCACTTTAATAACCTTTTAACCTCTTTAAGAACCACTACACATAAGGCAATCAAAAAACATTTTCTGCAGAAACATTACACTTGAAGCTAAAACAGAAAATAAAAACATTTAGTAGAGGAATGGTAAACAGTGCAAAGCAGTAATTAATGAATAAAAAATATACCTGTTTCTTTTTCCTGTTCACTGTTATAATTACTCTCTACAGATAGTTGGTTAATTAACTTCCCTTGCTATTTGACTGCACATAATGAATGAAGAATTAACAAAACAGAGGATACCAGGATAGAGAGTAGGCAAAATTCCTGTTGCTCGTGCATATACATGCTCTCTCTCGCATTTGTACCTAGACACAAAAATATGCATCTCTTTACACCCAGGGAAGCAAAAGTATTTAGTATTACCTGGTTTATCTTTAAAAAAAAAATAGAAAATTTATAACACATTTACAGAAAAGTGTTGTTTTAAACCAGACTTAAGTCTTACTTCTCTCTTCTGAAAATAATAAAATATTAGGGGAGGACACAGTAAGTTCTGACTTAACATGAAAACTTAAAACTATTGCAAGAAGAGATATCAGCCTTCCAGTGCATGCTATTTCATCAATATTTCAATATAACATAAAGAGAAAATAATATTTTAATTTTACATGAGAAACAAATGACAGTTATTAGAAGTAGAACAATACCTTTAGAAGAAAATATTTTGGGGGAAAAAAAGTGCCAGGTTTCATAACAATTATGCTTTGTGGAACTGAAAAACAGATTCAGAATATATTACCTGTAGAGGGGGGCTCACACATTACCAAGCTCTGAGAAAGGAACAGCTGGATTGTGGCAGAACTTCTCTTCTAGGAAAGAGACAGTACTTGATATTTAAAATATGACTGCTTCCAAAATATTTGTCCAAACCCAGTTACAAGGCCATCAGGCAGCTATAATTCATGTACCTCCCTGATTTTTATGTGGTGAGAAACTGCTCTGACAGTCAACTATCTTCTTTATTTATTTTTTTTTTCTCTTGCTCCACTACCTCATGCAGATGACGTATCACTTCCCATGTAAATAGACACTTTCCACATGTCTTAACTGCCAGGTACCTTTACGATGCTTTCTAGGACATCACAAGCATCAGTGATAGGAAAATATCTCTCATTTGAAAGAGCAACAGTTGGGTTTTCATGCTGTCAATTAATGAATGAACAACATCATTCAGGCAGCACGAAAATTGCCCGCAAAACTCAAAATTCGTGAAGTGGACTATGACTTTTTGAAAAGCTGTATCTTCAGAGATATTGAGGAACTGCTGTCTGATAGCAGAGGAACACACCTTAGGGCTCATCCCTCTTTTTTTTTTTTTCAAATGAGTGTCATCCCCACCACAGGGAGCACTATCATCAGTTCATTCAGGTTTGATACGCTGTTTGTTGCGCCTTTCTGTTCTGACAGTACTGGTTTTGACTTTGTGTTTTCTTTTATCAAAACAGCTTCCTCCTCTATAGCCTTGGTTTCCGAGAAATCCAAAGACTCCCAAACCTTTTTTAAGTTAACTCTGAGCCTACATGAAAGTGAACATCAAAATGACATGTTAAAAGCAGCATGCATTAAAACCACACAAATTACTATTTAATATTCTGGAAATTAAATTGCAGAGAATTAAAGAAAGGGTTACTCCTCATTGAAGGAATTATAACCAAAAAAAATCATAATGAAAACTAAAAATGAGAACAGGGAATCAGGATCCAGTGGTTGAGTTATTCTGGGAGTGGTTCTGCTGCTCAAACACAAGTGTCCTGTGTCATACAACAGACCCAGGGGTATCTTGCCCAGAGAGTCCCAAGCCTCACAAAGATGTTGTGTTATGTTGATCTACTCCGGGCACATCTCTTGGCTACATTAAAGCATCTTATGTGGCATTAGATACCTTATTTTAAGCAACTGAATTAAGTTTAAATAAACACTGCCAAAAGAAAATTACACAGTCATGGGGTCTTTTTCTTCTTTGAGGGAATAGATAAACATTTACTATATCCTTCCCTTAAAAAGGCAGATTATTTTGTATTTAAGCATTTTGTCTATCATTTTCCTCCCTGAATGTAAAGGTTAGTTTTTTGTTTCATTTTGACCCACCACATTATTTTAATTGTGAATGTATTTTGTAATGTGGAAAATCTTTTTATAAGACTCTTACAGTTAGGCATAATTTATTGTCAAAACAGGCTTTGTGCTTGAAGCAATTCTTTACACACTATTTCCTCTTTCTTAAATTGGAGGTTAGATGAAGATTTTTCTGTTTTCAAACACTGGCCTAACAACAGAAAATACTGGCAGGAAAATATTAATCTCAGGTTAAATTTAATCTAGTCATAAGTGCACAGATTCTTTATAACAAAAAAAAAACTCAACAAAAAATGGAGCAGAGGTGAAATGAACCCTTTTTTTCATACATAAAAAGAGAATCAAAGGACATTGCAAATCTAATAAATTCTTGAAAGTGCCAGATCTTATCCAAATCAAGAGAGGAGTAAAAAGGAATTGCTTGCCTCTTCAGCAAGGATTTATTTCTCACTTGACTTGGTGGAAATACAGACGGGGAAGAGAACAAGATCCTGAACTGATACACATCTTCAGAGCTCCACTAAAGTCAAAAGAATAAACAGATTTCACAGCATCTGAAGATTAGCCCCCAAGAGATCAAAACTGAACAGATTTTTTTTCACCCCTGAACAACCCCACCACTCAGTACCTTTACAATCTGCTCTACCGGAGCTCCTGCTCATCAGACAGATGGTCTGATACAGTGTCACATTAAGCACCGGTTCAAAGGAACAACTTCTTTCAGCAGGAGGCTGATTCCTCCCCCATCCCTGAAACAGTTACACTGAGACAAACCAATTAACCACAAAACTACTTCTGCTTTGGGGGTGCTGCCTCTCCCGTCAGGAACTTTGCAGCTGGTTGAGAAGACATGAAAATTCTCCAAAAAGATTGCACTGTAAAGATTTTTTTTTTAATCTTTTGTGCAGGGCTACGCAAACAAAATCACAGAATAAAGTGTTGCTTGTATTGGGATGGAATAACTTCCACCACAAAAACGAATCCTTTATTCACAGGGAAATTTGCCAGGAGTCTGAGGCTTAACAGCTGCATCATAAATTCCCACTGAAGACAGGAGTGTGCTGCTACAGCATATAAACCTATTCTGATTCATTGCATCATTTCCAGTGGGAAATATCCATAAGCCACAAAATCACTCTAACCAATTTTAGTGTGGCTGTTGTATAAAATTATCATAGAAGAAATCCTGAAAGTATGTACAAAACTTTTTGTTGTTACTTGTTTTTGTTTGGGGTTTTTTTTTTGGGCTTTTTTTTTTTCTTTAGATATCATTCTTTTTAAAATTATTTTCTTTTACTGTAGCTTTCTTTTCCCTGCTGTAATCAATAACTTCTCAGGGAAGCACACTTTCACCTGAATGTTCTAAATTGAGACCACTCTCACCAATCCAGCAGTGGTTGTGGAGAGAGGCAGGGGCTGCCAAAGATAAACTAATGAGCTCAGTATGTGAAGGATTTCCTTAAACACATTTTTTTCCCATTTCCCACGTGATCATGTGTGGTGCTCATTTTTTGTTAATTTGTTCTTTTGTTGTTTTTTTTTTTTTAATTCATTGACAAATATTGATTTGAAATCAAGTTTTTATACTTCTCATTTATGCATTCTTTCCAATAACAAAGACTGAAAAGGAACAGAGTTGCTAACTGCTGATCATGCACAAGCTAAAAAATAATATAATTAATTCCCCCAGATAGAAAGCATTTAAATTTATGAAAGGAAAATGTAAAAAGTAAGATTCTACCTCAGATTTTACAGAATTTTCCTTCCTGATATGTAATTAAAAACAAACCAACCAAACAAAAAATCCTTAATTTAAAAATAACCATTATCTAGTCCTGTTAAGAGATTATTACTGTTGTTCCCGACTCAAACTCTACAATTTAAATAGAGGTTGCATTTACATTTTATAATCCCTTGGTTATTAGAAACTAAGAGAATTCAAGAAGATATTTTGCCTTTTGGTGTTTATACTGCTTATGGAGAAATAGTAATACCTTAAAAGCTACAAGAAAATTACAGTTTGTGCTGAAGTTCCCAAATATGACAACGTTCATCAGGTTGTGGGAGAGCAAGATACGATTTCCTTGTCATCAGTTTACCTTTTGTCTCTAAACAACAAACAAAAATTTTCTTAAAGCAGAGGATTTATTTTCAAATGTCAAAAAAACCTCAAAAAACAACCCATACAACTTGGTCAAAAGCCAAATTATTTTTCGAATCGACAAAATGCACAAAATGCTGTGTACTACTCTGCTACACGAACACATGCTGTCCCCCTGGCCTGGCAAACACTTCACCTCAGCTCGCCAAGAAAAAACACTCAATGCAATGCCTTTGAAGAAAAATATCAAAACATGCCCTATGATAATGGGGACTACCTATGCCTTCTTTGGGTTTTTTTTGCCCATTTTGATTACTTTCTTCAAATAAGTAGTTGATGTGAATGACATAACTACAGACAGAACCACTTTGCTGTCTGTGGTACCTTCGGTAAGTATTTCAGAGCGGGTACACTAAGGATGCCCACAGGCCAAAGTGGATACTCCGCTCTGTTTCACCCAATTGTGGCCAGCAGAACCCTGTGCACGGCATTGTATCAGTCTCCACGTGATGCTGCTGGATTCAATAATTCGCTATAAACGTGCCCAGGATTGACACAACAACTCCTCTCTACGAACAACTGTGCTGTTGTACTGTAAGAAAAAATCCCATTGCTGTGATCCCCTACCTTCTCGGCAGACATGAGGTCAGAGGATGACAAACCAGGCTGCTGGTTTGGATGGCAGCATCAGCTAGAGCTCCTCAGTGTCAGAGTACCCAGTTATCCACTTAGGGGTAGAACACTCTCCTGAAAGGACTGAGGTGATTTAACCCGGCAGGCAGCTGAACACCACACGCTCAGCACCAGGGCACAGTGGTTTATTTAAACTGCTAACACAAAATACAGAGGGGTTTCTAGCTGAGAATAGGACAAGGAAGAGAAAATTATAATCTTCTGCTGGCTGGACATAATAGCATCCAAGTAATCAAACTTGTGTTACTGTAAAATGCAAAACCCAAATATGATTATTTAAAAAAAAAAAAAAAAAAGCCAACCAAAACATGAAACAAACGAAAAAGTACCCTGAAACCTAGATGAGTGCTTGATGTTTTAAATCAATTTCTACCATGATATGACAATTAATTTAATAATCATCATTCACAATTACATAAAAGGAAGCTAAATGTTTGCTAGAATGTATAACCTGAAAAACTGCACTGAAAGCCTTTAACTATAATAAGAGATGAAAAAAAATTACTTTTCCTCTACTGTCTAGATTTATTAGAAAGGAAAATGACTAAAAATACTAAACAATCCAAAAAGTTCTATTTTACAAAGCTAAGATCAGCAGCAAGATTGTTTTGACAGCTGCATTGCATTTCTATTTCAGATAATGTTCTTCTTAACTAAGCCTAGATGCTTAAGTGCTATTAGATGACTATTCCTGAGTCACACAGATTATGACAGAACTGATCAGAAATAAGAGTGACTTACATTTACTCCATTATTCTTTAAAGACCTCTTGTACCTTTAAAGAGTTGCTAAAATATAAAATACATCTTTTTTTCCAAATCAAGATGAAAATTAAAGTTTTTGATTTATATCAACACCCCTCTAAACTTTTAGCATCTCCCTATTAAAGAGAGGAAAATTCTCTACAAGTCTCTAGTTCAAATAAGATGATTTCCTATCATCCTCAGGTGATCCAGATTCAATGCAACAAGAACACAGTTCACATATTGTTTATGAGAAAGTATATGGGTAACAAAAGAGGCAAAAATGCAGGGCTTTGAATTTCTTAAGATTCACAATGAATTAAGAATTACTTTAGAGGAACTGAGTTTTTTCCAGTGCTTCCTCTTAAAGCCAATAACATGCAAAAGCAGTACTGGTAAACAGGATAAGGATGCAGACTAAAGAGGGTAAGAATAAAATGACCAAATCAACATGAAGTATTGAGTAAGCTGAGTAAGAGCAAGGATAAAGTACTAAACATGCAGTGCCACTTACACCAGTAGTCATAATCCTAAAATATATAGCCTTTATCTGAAATTATAACCATGCTGAAACTATGCCTCCTAACACATCTTTCTCTCCTGCAATGCATTTTTCAGCATGGATACATTTTACAGGGTGGATTCTTCTCTTCGCCCTAGAACAACATCCATTTGAAACCCATTTACAACTCCCCTTACTGTTGGTGGAACACAGTTCCCCTCCCAAAGATCAGCCCTCAAGGGATTCAGATTGATTGTTTCACAAAATATATAGTGACAAAGAGATTTTTGATCAGAGCTACTGGTACAGGCAAGGGCATCAAGTGATGTTACTTCAAAACCAGTGTAAATTTTGAGATGAACCCGGCCCTAACAATGACCTCTGGTGAGATACCAGGCTTAAAGTGAGAAGCCACAATTTGTTCTGACATTGTGTCCCACTGTTTCCAGGCTAGCCCTTCATTTCATGTATTTCATAAAATAATCGTTTTATTTCAGAGCTCAGCATTTAATTGAGAAAAATATGCTCCTGTGACCAAACAAGCATGAAGTATCAAGGATGGCCTTGCACAGCGCAACCGTAAACACAAAATCCAAAGCTATGGGGTTTTACCTATCTGCCCCTCCCAAAGATGGGCAAAAAAAAGTAGCAGGGGTCAAATTATTACTCTTTGCACCTGAAAGAGCACATGACCTTTACAAAAAGTTCATTTTGTAAGAGGAAATATGTAAAAATGAGTTTGATTGCTACAGTATTAACTCAGAATTCTGCAATTTTATTTCTGTGTCAAACCCTTCCTTTCTTTCGACAGAATTGTCAAAGGAACAGATGTAGGATGCTTCTTTTGGAGACTACAGCTGGAAATCAAGAAAACCAAACTGATCTACACTTTTCTTTTTATTTATTTATTAATGTAGAATTAGCTTCCCTTTTTTCTGATCCTCATCCATAATGGCTAAAGAAATAATTCTTTCTTTTCAATCATTCCTCATCAGAGCCAACATTTAATAATTCATTATTAAATACAGCAGGAGACATGTTGAGACTGCTAATTAGTTAAGAGATGGATTTTATGCATAATAATTTGCAGATGTGTTATAAAATTCACACCCTTAATACCATCATATGCTCTAGCAGCTTCTGTGTAAATAGAATTAAATTAAATAAATACAAACTAAAATGTTTTCTTTTTTTGACAAGATTTCAAATGAATTTAGGTTAGATTGCTTAGAAAGATATTCTAAGACTAATGGGCATATTTAAAAGAACATTTTGACTGTAACATGGAGGATTTGTTCCAAATATATTAATTACAAATGGCACTTCTAGTTCACATATAGCACTAAAATGAAGCTATGTTAGTTACATTAAAAATACTTCACTTAAAATACTTTGTTTAAAAAAATTGTTTGATGATGGAACTTTAGGAAGTTATTTCAAATAAAAGACGAGAACGGGTTACCGTCTTTCTTCAGACTGGTGTAGTTTCCCTCCTGTAATTATTTTACACCTGAGTGGGCCTCATCACACTGTGCTGAATACCTGAGTCATTTTCAGAGTGCACTTTTCAAATGTTCACAGCCTGCCTCTATCCATAACCAAACTCTTTGGGGACTGAATGCTGCAAACACATTTTGTTCTCATGCATGCCTCTTTAGAAAGAACCACCTTCTTCTCACTTTTAATTAATTTTATACTCCCATAGTCTTGTACTCTGTGTTTTAACATCAAGCCTTTTCTCCTGTCAAATATCCATGCATCATTTCAAAATGCATTTTCATGTATAGCAGCTGTCTTAGCAACTGCCAGAAAGATGGATCAGAAGCAGTGTGACTGTCTTGCCTTTTAAAAATATTTGAGCTTTTCTCTCAGTATTTACATCATGATTATAATGCATTTGGAATGAACATGCTTTACAAACATTTCCCCCCCATCTTTAATTTGTTTTCTGCATTGATAGGCATAATCAATAATTCATCAATTTGTGAATTCATAAGTGCGCCTCTTGCAATGTATTCTTTTCAGAAAAGTATTATTTTTCTGACATAATGAAATGAATTCCTATCCCTCCAAATAGCGTATCTGAAAGTTCTCCTGCTCTCAGTTTCAAAGCACCATCTGTGTCTCGGTCTCTTCAAATGAGCTGCTAGGGATAGACTTCCAAGGAAGAACAGAAGAGAGCACCACTTATAAGCACAATTTTAAAGTTTTTTTTTTTCTTAAAACTGGCATGTTAGAAAGAATTTTGGTCAGCTAAGTGGAAGTTCTGAACAGCAGCATGGGAAATACTTTGCAGAAATAATCAAATGCCATAAATGAGGCATTACGTCCCTTTGACTTTGGCAGATCCTGGGCTGACACCCCCCCATTCCTGGTAAGGTTTAAGTGCTGCTGGGCCTTTAGGCATAAACTGTTGGTCAAGTGTGGGCTCTGGTTAGTACAAGGGTCTACTCTGAACTTTGTGACTCAACAGTAGAATCCTCCCTATTCCTTTTTAATCCTTACCCTTCCTTATTCTTTTCTCTCCCCCCTTCCCCACTCAGCATCCACATTGATAGTTTTGGGTTGATTTTGGTTGTAGATTGATTGATTTGGGATTTTTTGTTTTCTTGCACACAGAGGAGGAAGCTGAAGGTGATGAATACCAAAGAGGAAAAGCAGTCTAAGCTGTGGTGACAGGGGACGGTGGCACACTTCACACAGCCAGCAGCAGTAAGAAAGTCAATAATCCTGTCTCAGGATTCCCTCTGGTAATGGAACAAGCCTTCATCCCCACTAGATGAGGAGGTCAAATTAAATTGTGACATCAATCATACTAATTATCATATACACTTCGGTATAAAGGAAGATATTGTATCTTGTGTTCTGAATGGGGGATATGCTGCTGTCACATGGAGCCACAGAGGGAGCAGCAGGACTCCAGATAGGAAGAGCTGTATGCCTCTAAGGAATCTTGCAGGATCTTCATAGACTCAGAGAAACTTTGATTCTAAACTCCATTTAAGCGTTCCTACGTTACAAAATCTCACTGATGGGGATCTAAAGAAGAGAATACTGAACCAAATGCCTATGATATTCTTAACTGACTTAACTGTTAATTCACACCATTGCGGTCAGTTGAGGACACTGGGTGTGAACTTATGCTTTAATGCTATTTTTCTAAGTCCTCTCTCATTTAGAAATCCTTTGGGAACAATTTTTGCCTCATTTCTTCCATTTAGCTCAATGGCCCTCCTCACTTATGAAGAAAGTTCGGTGATTTGGTCTCATGCCTTTGGAAAACGTTAAAGGAATAAAATATTAATGCAGCCAGTACTGCCAATAAAACCTTCCCTTAAACACACTCCTGAGACCAGCGGAGAGTCTGCATTTCAGAGGACCCTGCTCAACAGCACTGCTCTGATTCCAGAAGGATGCTGGTAACTTCTGCTCTCAGTCACCACTGAAGTGGTGACGTCATGATGAAGCAGAAGGGAAAGCAACCACAGCCTGATTCATAACTTTAATTCAATTCTGATGTTCGAAGTTTCAAATAATCTTTGCATTACTGCTGGAAGGTTCTGGGTGAGTTGAAGAGGAAGCACTCTGCAGTGGTTTTACAAATGTCTGAACTCATAAAACCGCAGGGTCTTTCTGAACATCAATAGTTCACATGAACTAGATTTAGGGAGAAACAGAAGGATGGATAGCAATGTCAGATTCAATTCATTTAAGACTTGTGCACTGTTTTGCTTTTAAAAGAGACCAGAGGCACAGAAACAAGAAATCACAAAACTGTCTGCCTGCTTTTCAGGTTCAACGTTGTTGTGATCCATGTCTGGATGCATACCTAGCAGTATCTGTTGTTACTTTTACAGGGCCTAAAAATGTACTCAGCAATCATGTTTTATATGATGAGACTTGCCTTGAAAAATCATGTTCTGTGCTAAGCATCTGTCATGAGACAAAGCTTCCTGTTAGTTCTTTAAATATTTGTTTCAGCAGCAAGTCTTGACACCTGAAGTTTTTTCTCTGCCCCAGCACTAGAGTACTGCAACTTGTTCTATGTGTTGACTCCCTGCTCCTGACTCCTTTAAATCCCCCAGTCAGAGGTGGCCCCTGTCCTGAAAGAATTCCAAATATTGTAGCTCAGAGTTTTGACTAGACCAAAGTCTGTGCATTCTTTACAAAACTTAGAATTACAAAAGCCTTTCCTGCTTTTTTTTTAATCCCAATGGTTGATAGGTTTTAAGTTGTTAACATAGAAATCACTGGATAAAACACACAGGTAATTAATGTAGAACAGAATTATTGCATTATCCTGTAAAGAACAAATGGGTATTTAAAATTGATGCACACTTCTGAAATTGAACCCATGCATCTACAGGTCATTTTATTTACAAGATACTGTGATCGTATAAACATGACAACCTTTTTTTGCTCTGTGAAAATTCACACAACATCTGCTGTGTACATTTGTTACAACTGAATAACTTGCTGAAATATTCTCTATTTTCCTGCAGTGAATTAGGATGGGAGGGACTGGGTTGTGTTGTAACCATCAACATGAAAAAAATTTAAAAAAAAATGTTTACAGGTAATGTTCTTGAGATGAATTGCTGATAAACAGCCTGAAGCAGTACTAGAGCTGGAATTCAGCTGCCTGAACTGCAGGCATCGACCACCCTTTGCCATGCCCCCACCAGCCTGGGATTTGCCCTCTGTTGCCCATGATAAAAGGACTGTAGGGAGCTCTAACCCTTCAAACCTTTCCAGAGAAGCAGCCACAGGCCAGGTGCTCCTGCAGTGAATACTTCAGTAGCCATTAGTTCAGAATGGCTGAACTATTTCTGAACCAGAAATACCCCCCCAAGAAATATACCTAATTCAGTAACAGTGTATAAAAACAAGTATAGCCTGATGTTATTCCTGCCTCCCTCTCCAAAATGGCATTTGTAAATGTCTAGAAACTTCCCACTCATTGAAAAGAATAATAAAAAAAATTGCATTCCTCATATTTTTGTTGCTTTCTTTTGACTGTCTTGAATAGTTGCATGAAGATAAATCTCTAAACTTTCATTTTACCTTTATACTTTTCTCAGAAATGTTAAGTCTCTGCACTGATATTGAAAACAGCATTCCTGTAAACTGTATTATATAGAAAGATAATGGATATGGAAATTGTAGTAGCATTATGAATACTGAAATACAACAATTTTATGAATGTAGTCTGTGAGATAACTACGTGACTGATGAGGCACCAACACTTTTGGTTTAAATATGTTATGCTAAAACAGTTGGGATGCTCACCATATGCCTATAATTCTTAAAATGAATGCAATCTGCTCAGGAAGACATTGCCACCTCTTACCAGAAAACAACTGACAAGCACAGATTTGAATGAACATCATTTTCCTAAACCATACATTAAACTGGTAACTCTTTTGTTAGATTGAAAGCATAAGGATGGAGAAATCTTCAAGCACACCGATCCTTGTGAAGGAAGGAGAGGTACCGGTCAAGGGCATTTTTGTCAATTTGGGGAAAGAAGAGTTGACCTGGGAAAACACTGAAGAAAAGCTTGTAAAAAGTTAAGACAAGAGACAAGAGGTGTCTTTATCCTAGTTATCTTACATATCCAACCACCCCCTCTAGCCCTGTATTCCAATTTCTCCAGTTTCTTTATGCAGAAGAGGTCATTGTTTAGGTGCTGGTGTCTGTACAGACTGATTCAAGTTTACTTGTTTTTTCCTTACTTTTTCAAGCTACGTTTTCTCCAAAATAATTTTTCTTCCTAATACATGGTTTTGTCTTTGAAGGAGTTTTTAAGTTAATGCAGTCCTTCAGAGAGAAGCAGTCCTGAACCAAAATTAGACCTTCTGAATACGCTTTGCATAGTACCTAAGGACTTACTACAGTCCAGGTACAGCTGGATGGGGAAAGGTAAACTGTGATTTTACTGTGAGAAATGGGTGATTTATAGACAATTTAAATTCAGAGGACTCTAACATGGAGTGCAGCAGTTAGGGAGAGAAAGGTTACAGAGCAAAGGCACGCAACTTACTGTTGCTTCAGAAATTACCACCTGTCACCTGGAGCTCTGCAACTGATGGGGTACAAGATCTCATTCTGTTCCAAATAAAAAACTTGTTTAATTAAACAGTTAGAACAAGCAGAAACAAAAGCACAACCACTAGAATAGGCATTCGGTACTTCGCAAAATTGTGAAAATTCTCGTTTGCCAACTCTTGCTGAAGCAGCACTTATCCCAGGAACAATGAGAGACGATACCACTCTCAAATACAAGTAGATTTTCATATAAATACTGGCTGTCAGCTTTGAGTTAATCACACTTTTTGCTGAGATCACCATTGTCTAAAAACAATGCATAATAATACTAAACTAGATAAATTGCTTTTTCAAAAATAATCAAGCGCACTTCCTTTATACTTAGCCTTCAAACAATGAAGGTCTTTCTATTTCAAAGCCTGATGTGCTTAACATAGTCTCTTTTATTTTTCATATTTGTTTTTACATTTTTAATGCTGAATATGGCAGAGTATGTTATCTTTATCACTGAATGAGTAAATAAGCAACTCACTGCTGCTCACAACGCAAAACTGGAAACCATTGTAAGAAATCAACAAGTAATGGAGGCTGGGAGTGAGTCCTTTTTTTACACAATGTGTAGCCAAACTCTGCGAGTCATTATCATTCACACAGCCAAACAACAGGCACAGATTCCATAAGAGAACTGACTTAAGGTCATGGCACAAAAATCTCTCCAAGACAGCGGTGCAGGCAACCATGTTCCCTAGCTCAGGAAGATCCTAAACTGCAGCATCCCAAGAATCTGAGAGTAAAAACAAACTTTAATCCATTTCCCCCCTGGTATTTCCTAATCATCCTCTACATTTGGCCAGAGATTTTACCATAACAGGTGTATGTAGGAACCTGCACATTTGGGAGGTGAGGGGAATGCTGAGCAGCCTTCTTGGCTGGCAATATATAATACCTGCATGCACTTATTTTTACTTAGAAGCTGTGACATTTTTTCTCCTGAAGAGAACGCTTTTAAATGTGAGGCTCCCTTCAACAGCTCTATTCAAATTCAGAGGGACTGCTAGTACTTAATTTTCTAGTGGTTTTAATTGTTTTGGTTAGTCTTTAGACATGCACTCTAGAAAACAGACAACAATAGGTACTACATATCCATAAATATTATTCAAGATCAAATGATCTGAATCTAATAGAGAAAAAATACACACTGAAATAAAACATGGTATAGACAGCTAATAGATCATCATGAAAAACTAGGATAGTGTTTAGGCTTCAAATGAATGAACTAATGTCAGCGAATTATAGCTGTTAGCTTCACCCAAGATATATCATGAACCTTTTATTAGGAGAGAAAAAAAAAGCAAGCCTGGCTTTGTTTCAACCTCCTCACACCCCACAGTAAAAACACAAATTCTAATTATATAAGAGATGCCTTCTGCTTCAAATATTAAATCACAATCAAGGAAGTGTTGACAATAAAATATAGGAAAAACAACAAAAATTCCCACAACATTGAAAAAAAAAAAAATTCTGTGTCTAATATGATCATGATAAACTCTCCCCCCACCATTTAGCAAATAAACAGCAGTTTCATTCATCAGTGTGTAAGATATTTTTTTTGACAGCTTAATCTCATTTAATTCTGTTCACCAATTTATTTCCACTAGAATTCCTAAAATGTACTGAGATCCCTGAAATGTTTACTGTCTTTAAAATAATCATTTCTGCCACATACAACAAACCTTTCTAACATGGAAGGACCAGCCTATGAACTCTAATGAACCAGTAAAGTTCTTAGCTGTACCAATACAATATGAAATATATTGGAAGACATTCCTGAATGATTTTAGTTGTGGGGGTTT
The DNA here is from genome assembly GCA_013397865.1 of Struthidea cinerea. Classification (NCBI taxonomy): domain Eukaryota; kingdom Metazoa; phylum Chordata; class Aves; order Passeriformes; family Corcoracidae; genus Struthidea; species Struthidea cinerea. The sequence continues at coordinate 361,661 of VZTI01005189.1, forward strand.
TTTGTCATCAAGAAACTCGAGGAAACAGCTCCAAGATGTCATTCCATTAAGCATATGGAAATCTACATCAATACATTTGTACTCTATACAGTCCTACCAAACTTTAGAAGAGCATAGTACAATACTGACTTTCCATATAAACACATAACTGGTAAAACAAAACAAAAAAAACCAACCAACCAAACAAAACAACAACAACAAAAAAA
>VZTI01005189.1:361918-377287 GCA_013397865.1 Struthidea cinerea
AAAAAAAAAAAAACACACAACCCCAAAAAACAACAACAACAAACAAACCCAACACCAAACAAACAAAAAAACCAAAACACCACACACGGCAAAAAGAAAAACCCCACACAAACACCATGTATCCTCAGAACTGATTCCTGCATTCTTCACTTCTACATTAAATAGAAACACAATTCAATATGAGATTTTTAAATGATATCTGAGTTTTGGGGTTTTTTTCACAGGCATCAATTTAATTGAGGAATTTCATCTAGAAGTGAGGAAAAAAAAAAAATCACTTATGAGGACAGCCACACAGTGAAAGGTTACCCAAAGAGACTGTACAACCTCCAGCCTGATTTTCAAGTCCAGACTGAAGAAAGCCGTGAGCAGCCTGGTCTGACCCCATAATCAACCCTGCTTGAGTGAGAGATTTAACTGGAGACTTCCTGAGGTCTCCCCCATCCAACTGATATTATTCTATAATCCTACATTAAAATCATTAGTTGGATAAAGCATCAAATAATGTATTGTATCAGCTTCTGAAGAAGTGCATGTTGTTAAAATTTTATTTCGCTGTCAAAACACAAGCTGAAGAGTCAGCTTTGGTTATACATATCTATTACAGGCATTCCCAAAATAGCCTCATGCCTAAAAGGAGTAATTCTCCATGCAGACCAAAGGATTACAATCAATCATAAGTCTTCATCTTACACCCAATTCCACAGTCTCTTTTCCTCAAGTGGTTCATATGGTTCTGAAAACTTTTTGCTTCTTAACATGACAAAATCAAATACGTTATATAACCAAATGAAATATGACTATACCTTGAATTATTTAATGTTTGCTAATACAAAGCTTCCTCTAAATTGTAACTTTTAGCAAATTAAGAAGTATTTGATTCTGAAGCAAATTTCCCATAAACAAAAATCAGCATCTAAAACTGGTTGGAGCAACTCGTATCTGCCATTCAAAGAGATGAAAGGAATAAAACCCAGAGCTCAGGTTTATTCTTTGATCACAATGTTGCTGACTGGAAGCTTTATACAATCATTTTAAACGAAAGGTATTTACATCAAAAAGCAGCTGTTTTTGGGCAATGACAGGTTCAAAAAGAGGCAGAGAGAAAAAAAAAAAAAAGATTCCCACTGAAGAACTCTTTCTAATTGGCATTCTGCTAATCCTGTGCACAAAGGAAATTGTTTAAAGTACTTAACAGAAAAATAGAGTTCATCATTGCTCCATGAGTATCCTGGGGAGAATTAGCAGAAAAAACGTAAGACACTGGTTCAATATGGAAGAAACCTTCCTCTTAAAGAGAACACATCGTACCATGAACAGCAACAATTTGGTAATCTTTTCGTTCACATATGCAATGTATTTTTCTCACTGAGACATCATCTTCCTCTCCCATTTATGTCTAAAAACTTTTTTTAAAAATCTATTAATATCTGAGAATTGGCAGTTCTTTTCTGCCTTCCACCCCAATTCCTTAAGCGCTAGAGCCAGCTCCCATGAAAACATGAGTAAAAAACAAATCCTGACAAAACTGACTAACAAGAAACTTCCTTAGACTCCAGCCCCACAAACGCCCCTCTATTTACCAGCACCTTTTTGCATTTCAGCTAGGAAATCATTTATATCAATAGCAGCTTCTTGGGACAGAAGAGCTATGCCATCTCCTCCACAGCAGGTCAGTGACCTGAACAAACACACCAGGGAAGTGAGCACAAGCTCTTCTAGGTTAGATGGTGGCAGGCTTCCACAGAGGCTTCCTTAAAAGAGCTGAGGAGGAGCAGGCTGTTATTTATAACATCCCACACAAAGTAGAGATATACAAAGTACAGTAAAAGCAGCATATATCTATATCCAAAAAAAAAAAGACAGCACGGTCTCTAGCACGGCTTTAGAGCTAGCCAAAAAAGGAAAAGTGACAGTGGTGTGCACAAAACAAACAGAAGTGAATAAGATGAAATTCATCCTACAATGTACTGCCGAAGTCATTGCCAGATGAAGAAATGAGATAGTATCAAAGCCACACTATCTACATCTTGGTTTCTTTGTGGAGAAGGAGTAGGCTAGTACTTAAATAAAAATGTAAGTATCACCTAAGAGCATTTACTTTTCTCATACCATGTAGAAATGTGCCTTTGAACCATTATTTATAATCCCGATTGTATTAAAAATAGTTAAATAAACGTACACCAGAGAAGCTTAAGCATCAACTCCCCTCCTCCTCCTTGATGAATTAAAATTTGCTTATATTTGGTTTAGGGCTTTTTTTAATATGTTCTCAAGTCATAAATAAATACAGCATGCTGAAATATTAATTGATGTTAAATTATTTTAGCCCAGACTTCTCTGCTGTTCACTGTTACTTACACTGAGCATCAACAACAATCAACCTATTACTGGTGGTAACTGACATTAAAATTTCATTTAACTCAGTGTTTTCCCCACATGTATCAATTCCAGGCATAACTAATGCAGCATTAGCACTGACCTTAAAGAATTCCATTCCTCTTAGCATTAAATTTGAAGTTACCTAGACTAATTGTTACCCACGAATCCCCCAGCTACCACATAAACTCTATTAAGTTAGATTAGAGCAGAGGTAATTTATTAAAAAAAAAAAGCTTATATAATTAAAGACCTTAAATCCATGTTACAACAATGGAATACAAAATATTTAAAGAGTTCTACATGAAAACTAAATTGCTAACTTTTTTCCATAAACCCTTCAGTCATATGACTGAGCAAAGTTTAGCAGACCTTCTCTGTGCTTCACCACTAGCAACTTACATGGTTTCCTATGCTGCAACAAGGAAAGAAAAAAAGATCTCTTTGTGTGGAACACGGGTGTGGAATACAACACAGATTATGGAAATGTTTTATGAAATAATTACCCTTATTAATCCAGTTCCTTGGCAGAGATAGCATCAAATGTTTCCATGTTACAATAGCTAAAAAAAATTTGAGACCAGAGAGTAATGTTGTTTTTTTTTTTTTTTAAATCTGCCTCTGCTCTGGATGGTAGAGTACCTGGAACCTTTGGCAGCTAAATGCATTGTGGCATATGGGTGCAGATCTTTTATCTTCAGCTTAATGGAAAATATTTGGGAAAAAAAATGTAATAAGACTATGCTATTTTTTCTTCCAGATGGGTATTTTATATTATTTATTAGATATATTAGCTATTATTAGTTATATGAGTTATGCAGCAACTGTAGCACGTTTATTTATCCTCAGTCGCCTCAACCATTTTCTAAACTTGCAAATGCCAATAATTCATTTTCCAGGCAAAGCTCAATAAATTATCACAATGGTCTTTTAATTCTTACCCATTAGGAATCCTCAGTCCTCTTTATATCAAACAAAGAACAAAACACCCTGCATCAATACTGTCCTTTTCATGCAAGCTGAATGAAGTCGCTGGGATGATCAAAGGTCTTCTACCACTTGGAAAGAAATTACTTCTGCTGTAGGTGCTGGATCCATGACAGAACAAGTCCACAAGCAGGGGCACTCAAAAAAAGATAACTGTGGCCAAGATTTTTCCCCTTACCTTCTCTCTAGAAAAAGATTCAGTGTGAAAAACCAAACTGCAGAGCAGCATAGAACTTTCTCAACCTTAATTTTTCATCATTGGCTTATTAGATAGCATGAAATAACACTGGAAAGAGATTAAAAGGAATGCAGATGATGCCTTGGCAAAACAAACAAACAAACAAACAAACAAAAAAAACCCTGAAAAAAATCTCAGAAATCAAAAGAACCAAAATGAAAATCAATCTGGAATTTTCTATAGGAAAACTGACTGAGCCAAACTGCTCATTGTAAAAGCTTCTCTTAGTAACGTTTGGCTGCCTTGTATATAAAATATAGACAATTTCATATTAGTACCATGATCATTAAAGTAATCTTTCCCTTGATACCCTGTTCTTCCTGACCCAAAAAACGATTAAAGCAAAAGTTTCCATCTGCAAATACCTTAAAACCTTCTTTGCAATTAATCTATCGGTTCATGTGAGGTTGGTATCACTTCTTCCCTTAACAGAATGGTCATCTGGCAGTAATCTTCCAGGTAAATTTCAAAGCTTAGAATATAAAGATTTTAAGCTTTCTGATTGCCTTTGTAGTGATAGATTGCATACCATTACTGTATACTGTATTAGTGCATGTGCACTCTCTGTTTTGCATGTATTTCATCAGCCTTTACAGATTTAAAACAAGTAAGCAGCATTCTCTTCTTGGCTCTGAGTTTTGAATACAGTGACAGGTTTACTGAGCTGTCTTCCCCAAAGAGAAGAAAAAACCCAAAAAACAGACAATATCCAGGCGATGGCATAACTCAGATGTTCTGAGTAGCTCAACGGAGAAGCTTCCACTTCACCACTGACTGCAACAGGAGTGCAGGAAGCGCCATTCTTGCTGGAAATGAGCTTCTGCAACTACAGCTTTGCTTCTTGCCTGAGCGACCCTTACAAATAATGTAAAGCTTGGAAGACCGTGTAGAATCAAGGATGTTTAACAGCAAAAGGAGGAAAGTAGAAAACTCCCCTCCTACACCCCCCCCCCCCCCCAACATAAGAATTTTATTGTCTAAGCAAAGATCAGACTCTGATTTATGGATGTCAAGCGGAAAAGCTTGCATTGCTTCTGCAGCTGGCATGGGATGTACTGGAAGATCACTCAGCCTGATTTCTACCTTGTGAAAGCCATCACAGAACAGGCAATTAAAACTTTAACTCTTAAAATATTAACACTTTAAACTGAAGCAAGACTCTTGCATTTATAAGAACAAATTAATATTAAGTATCTGTTATAATACACCACATAAGGAAGCACATTTAGGCGAGTATTTCACCTCATACCTCTCTTTTGCAATGCTGTTTTGTTACACTTTGTGAAACGGAAGCCTAGTGAAACTGAGCTGCTACAAAAAGATAAAATATTTAGTCCTTAAACTTCGTCCTTCACACAAATTCAGAAATATTGTAATAACACAAACTGGCAAGAAACAATACTATTAATTTTCATTTTCAAGTAGCTGCTGCTTCATATATCACTAAATCCCCCACCCCATGCATCCCTTTCATTCCTTCTCACCTTGACCATCAAAGCAGCTACTGCTAGCTAGAGACAAAAATGCTATAGGCAACTATACATTATGTGGCTAAGCAATTAATCTGTAATCTGCTTAAAATAATTAGGGAAAAGAACACAAGACATATTCTGGATTATTATAATCACCAAACTATAGATACTTGTAAATCATCAATGCTTTATGCAGTTGCATTCAGAAAAAGAAGGGTAACTATCACAAGAAAAAAGGTACTTTGTACAAAAGGGGTCTCATACCCAGGCACTTTATTCTCTGAGCTGATAGGAAAGGCCTTCATACCAGCTTTATGCTCAGCTTTTGGTAAGGAGTTCTGCTCAGAACATTTCCTGTGGAGAATTCACCTTTTATCACCTCTGTATCACCGTTTATCTTTTTACATTACTATGGAACCAATAAAATCTCCTACTCTTCCCAACATCCAAATAAGGAGCACAGGAATTTAGCAGTCAGTACCTCCTCTGGACAGTAGTTGTGAAAGACTGCCTCTAGAATTTTCCTCTCCAAATAAGCATTTTTGAAACAGCTAATAGGGTTTTTTTTTAAAGTCTACATTAAAATGTATACAAATAATACAACAATTTTTGTTATTCAAGGTGTTTTGGCTTTTTTACTACAAGTTTTCCTTTGAAAGCAAGATCCTACAAAATGTAGGCAGCCAACTTACTTCAGTTCAAAATGCAGTTTCAGAAGTAAAATATAAGGCTCAGAAAATGCCAACTTTTTCTGTAAGCAGGAATGGATGATGAGATTTCGGCACAAAAGCAGTGTTGATCATCTATTTCCCAGATATGCACAGTTAAATACCAGACAAGCTGAATGCTGAAACATCCTCCATGGAGCTGGAAATAGAGGAGATGCAAGGTACACAAACATGTACATACAAAACAAGCTCTGAACAGGAAGGTCCGTAAGGCACATAATTTTACAAGGCATTTTGTGTGTTTTCCGAAGTAGAGTCCATTGCAACAAGCTGCTAAAATTCTTTTATTCTAAATTGTGGGTGGGAGATGCAGAGTTCAAGATTCTAAACTCAAAACCAGTGGAAAAACAGGTATAAAATCCTTACCTATATGCCTTTTTTTACAAATTCTGAAAACATTAGCTTAATCAAAAAGAAAAGCAAATGAAGTGCTGATGGCTAGTTTTTCCCCAAGCATATCCATTCATAGCCCATCCAGTTGTACAGTAACATGGTTTTAATTAATCTCCATCAACAAGATTAGTTTACCTGTGCTCCTGTCTATGTGAAATGAATATAAATATTACAGTATCACCTATGTATTTAAATCACAGAGCTCATCAACTTCTGCTCGCAAGGTGAAAGATAAAAGCTACAGAAGGTCCTTCCCAGCCTCTGTCACTAATGATAAACAGCATTAACTGCTTCTGCAGACACTAATGCTGCTATCTTGGGAACACAGGCAGCCACCAAGAGAACTTTACAGCTTCACTAATCATACTCTTGTTTGTCACAGAACACCAAATAAAATCTCAATGAGAAAAGGCAATAAATATTAACAGCTATGAACAAAGGAAGGTCACATTAATATGTAGATCTTTAAATACAAGATGCTTTCTTCATTAACTAAATAACTTGTTCATTATTATAGAGTGTCAAGGGGGCGTAAGGGAGAAAAATTCCCTGACTGAGAGGTTTAATATATTATGTACTCAACATTTAATATTTACAGAATAGGGGTTTTTGCTTTCTCTGTTTTTAGTTCAAGGTTGACAGAAGTTTGTAACGCCTATTTTATAACCTATGTATGTCATTCAGCTTTTTGCTTTACCCAGAAACTGGTGGGTAAAGCTTGGTTTTGGTCAGCATTTACCCCTATTTCTTCTTTTCTTTACTTTCATCTCCTAAGGTTTTTTAAATTCTTTTCTCCAGGTTGAGGGCATATCTGGATACCCTCCTGTTTCTTTTTGATCCCAGAGCCACAGTTATGGCTTCAATTTTTTTTTTTTCCCCCCTCAAGAACATTCCCTGCCATAAACTGCCAAATACTCCTTTAAAACCATAGTATTAGGTAGACTTCAGCTACCACCAGTGTTTCAGAGTCTATGTGGACATGTGCTTGGGTCTTACAATTCATCTATATCAACAATACTTTTATTACACAAATGCTTGGCAAAGGATCAGCAAGAACAAAAAGAATTGAGTACATCAAAACTCCACTCTCTTGCATAATGCTATACCTAATCTAAATACAGTTTTTACACCCAAGAAAACTGCATTTTTTACCTTTAGTTGCCTTAAGCCCTTGCCTATACTTTGACAAGCTGTTCTCACCTTCCCTTCACTCAACAGCCCTCTCTGTACCAAAGCCTCGGCTACAACTCCTTGCAAAGCCCCGCGCTCGTTTGAGAGAGGAGAAAAATCACGTCAGACTAATGTGACCAGACATTCCACCATTATTACTGCGGGAAAGGTGCACAGGCTGACTCCAAAAGAGGCTGTGAAGTTTATTAGAGAGGCCATGTATGTGAAGCCTTTTGGGAGTGCAGGGAGACAAGCCTGAGTGAAACAATCAACTCTGAAAAAGCAGTTGGAGAGCCTCCCATCTCGGCCCTCCTTACACAAGAGCCTTCCCCCTCCCTTCTGCTGTGGCACCAGCCTGGGCCCAAACGTGTCTCTCACAACAATCGTGGCATCACTCAATAGCACCACGTTTATGTGATCCTTCTTGTACACAAGCACTGAAGAGAAAATGAGATTATCAGGAGCTAGTGGCCTGTGAAGGGCACAATAGTCCTGTCACAGCTCAACAGTAGATTTATAACCCCCGACTCAAGTGCAGGTGAGAAACCTGAACATTAACAGTATTCAAGAACTGTGGTTAAAATGCAAAATTGTATTTTAATAATCGCTTTAATATCATATTAGAAAATCAGAATTAAGATGCAAATACATTTAGGGATACATTCAAATTGATCTTCAGTTGGATGATTCTTTCATACGTATTAATTCACTCAGAATAAATTAAATTAAATCCATTTTTACATACTGTAATGTAAATAATTATATTTCTGAATTATTTGTTACTGATTTATCATTGGAAAGTAGGGAACACAAGCCAGACTTTATAGTGGTATGAACAGGTCACATGTTTAAAACTAATCACTGGAAATGAAGCATGACTGGTCCCACCAACACTACAGATTTCTAGGGGTATGCAGGGATACACACCTGAGAATGGAAACAATGCCTTTTGTTTGAACAAGAATTTAAAGATTTAAGCTTCCCCAGAATTTTCTGGTATCCTGCAGAAAGGTGTCACTGAATGATATGCTGTGCTGCAGTTTGTATCTTGCAATCTAATTACTCTGAGAGCCTTTTCTCATCTCTAACTCAACTGCTGCCCTTTTAGCTTACATAAGCTTTTCGGCATCTACAAAACCCTGTGGCAAGGAGTTCATCACACCAGTGGCGTGCTGGTTTAAAGATAGACTTCTGCCGTAGAGTTGCGATTCAACTTCACTTTTATAGCCCATGCTGAGGGGGAGAGCCCACTGGAAAGAGGGAGCTTCCTGAAGAGGAGCCCAAATTAGACAAGTCCATACCTTCTGGGCATGTCCCCTTTGATTTTACTGGTTATAGAGCCTAACAGGCTCATGCTTTCTGTAATACACGTACACTTTCTAAACATGTAATTCCTAGACTGCATGCATACTTCATGAGCATATCACCAGAACTTTCTCTTTTACCCCCCTGAAGTGAGGGATTTTAACGGTGAAAGGTTCAGAAAAAGCAAGTAAAAAGTCAGTCAGCCATTCACATAGATATCCAATTCTTTCCTGAGTTCATTTAAAGCCAAATTCAAAGAGAACAGCAGGATCCCAAAATGGTATTTCAGAGAAGACACTTTCAAACAAGACTGTTGTTTGACTTTCAAGCAAAAGACTTTTAGATCTCATTCATCAAAAGATAAACAAACATAAGAGACCTTATCACACAGGTGCAGCAGATGTAACAGAAAAAAGGCAAAAAAAAAAAAAAATCACACATCTGACAAAATGGGAGATAAAAGTAGATAACAAGAAGCAAACAGGGAACCAGATTAAAGTCACTATCTTGAGACCTTGTTACAACTCAGACCCATTCAGCAGAGATCTACTTCACAGCAAAATCTTCTCTGGCTTTCAGGAGAAATCACAAAGAACCTGCCATACCAAAACACATGTTCAGGTAACAATTGAATGTTCTGCCCTATTATTGTGTTAGGACAGAAGACTTTCAGCAAAACAATAGCAAAGCAATTTACTTCCACTAGTCCGATCAGGACTGAAGTAAGAACAGGTCTCACCGTTGTCAGAAAAAGCAGAAGAGGAAATGACTGTAAATGTGAAAGCCTCCTAAAATCAAAACTTTGCATGTTAAGAGCAAATTCAGATATTTTTGGTCAAAAATTATAGGCTTAGAAAGCACTTATTTCTCAAGGCAGGAAACTATTAAAGGCATAATAATGGGTGACACCAAAAGGGGCAACTGGATAAAAGCCACATGCCTCAGACAGAATCAGATCCCCAGCAGTGGCTTCCTTTAGGGGGAAATTCTTTGGGCCATTCCTTAGTGAGGAGAGACTGGCTCCTCTAGGGACTGACCTAGAGAAATTCAGCACTGTTCCAATTATTCTTATGGAAGAAAGAAGCTCAGAAGTTAGCAACATTCAAAAATCAAGAAAAGCTTGGGAAACAAGCCCAGGAATGTTAGGCTTTCATGAGGAGAAAATTTTTTCAAGAATGGAGTGTGACAAATTTCTTGTCAATCTCTTGCATTAAAAGCCAGAGCTGTTAGACAGCAATCCAAATTGATTATTCTAATACAGAGAAATATTTGAAAAAGTTGCAGATATCAAATGAAGTTAAGTGAGGCCAACTGTTCAAACTACATGGGTTTTTGACTTAAAATTCTGAATTTGGACTAGGCAAGAATGATCACAGTGCAAACTCTTATCCATATGGTCATCAAGTATCAGTGATTTCAGGTGAGTTCCAGCAAGAAACTCAGTTAAGCACCATAAATAATATTATTGCTCCATGTGAAAGACTTGCCTGAGGTTTTGAAGAGCAATGGATTCTACCACACGGCTGATACAGATCCACTGGGAAGTATGATAGATATGGGAACTTATTTCACCACCCTTCCAAGGGGCATATCCTTCCTAGTCAACTCAGGGTGCAATAAATCATTCATATCCATTTCAAAACTCTGTTTGGGATATGGTCTGTGGAAATGACCAGCATGACAAGTAATAGTTAATTCTAACAATTAAAAAAATCTTTTTATTGGCCTTGCAGAGAAACATATCAGTTGATTTACCACTGATTGGGAAAACCCTCTCAGGGAAAAATAAAGAAAATCAGGAAAATTATCCAACTTAACAATATATTTCAGGGGTAAATTTTGGGTGATTTTTCTTCTTCCAATTCCCTCCCAAGGAGATCACATGTACTCTTCCTTAAAATATATTTATCCTACTCTAGTTGTTTCAGGATTCCCTACTGAAAATTGCTTTAAAAAATATGTAATTGCTCACTTACGTGAGAGAAGGAGCTACAAGTACCTCTGAAATTATGTCACACCCTAGTGTTTAAACCGCCAGTGACCTGGTTCAGGGGCTACAATGATGCCAAGAGGCATCAGATGGATTCAGCAGGAGCATAATACAGCTGCATGACGGAAGACGCTGTCACAGCAGGAGGAACAACAAACAGAGACATAGTCAGAGGCAATTCTTCTGTGGTCAACAGTTCCACTAGGACTATGCCAGCAGCAGTAAAAATTTCCTGTGGGAACAAAGCAAGAACCTTCAACAGCTGCCTTCAAGGTACCTTTGGAATCTGGAGCCAACAGACAATAGCAAAGCCATGGGAAACACATTAGAAGGTAAAACTCTGCCTGATAAAATGAAGTGTAAAAATCAGTAATATCCATTCCAGTGAAGTAAACCTGCTTACTCTTGTGCTTTAAGTTAAACATCTGCATAAACTTGTGCATGTTAAAGATCAGAATCTGAATCCGTAAATTCTGTTAGAATTAGCCATAATGCACCTGTATTTTCAATTAAATCTGTTTTAGAGGAATCTGTCACCCCTGGGTAAGTAACTCAGGAACTCACTAGTCCAGAGGATAAGAACTGTACTTGCATGCATGGCAGTGTAATAGAAAAGAATCCTGTTCTGCTCTAGAACAACAATGTCGCTCCCTGCCAAGGCCGCTGAAATGGAGCAATTTCTTTTCCAGAAAATCTTCTGCAAACTATATTACAAGGTTGTTCAGAAAGCACATTGAGAAGTAACTTTTCATAAAATAGTTCTCTTAATAGAGAAGTACAGATACTGAAACAACAGAAGATAGATTCTGTTCATGTAGCTGAAACCATTCTTCTCTTCAGCTTTTAGTAGTATCATTTCCGTAATATAAAGACCAATATTCTCATACAGTAAAGCTGCTGATTGTTTAGAAGGATAATAGAGCATATATAGACCCCTTTCTATAAAAAAGATGCAACTTATCTATCTTATCTCAAGTAGAACCCACGTGTTAAGCAGACGCTAACAGGTAATTGTAATGCATTTTAATTTTATGTATTTAAAATACATGTGTTATATATCTCATAGCTGCACTTCATTTTTCCTTCCTTCATCTTTAAAACAGCATACAGATACAGGCACATTTCTTCCCAGTGGAAGGATCACTTGAAAGTCCCAGATATTTTCCCCCTCCAGTACTATCATAGGTGATAAATTACAACAAATTGCAAGCCTAACAAAACAACACTTTAAACTGTATTGTCATATTTATTATAAAGTTCCTGGTTCATTGCATTCTGACATTTCATACAACTGGTTCTGACAGTGATTAACATGGTTTGGGCTTCTGCTGTTTCACCCAAGAGAAATAAAACACCAAAATCTCTGCAGGTGTGTAATGGGCCAGGGATTCACAATCTGTTCTGCAAAGTCAGACTTCAAAGACTTCAAAAACAAAAATACTAAAGTTGGCATTGCCTCTGTAATCATGTAAAGCTTTTTTGCATATTTCAAGAAATTCTAATTTCAATGCTTTAATCAGCACTATTATTCAACAGTTTTCTGCAACAATTTAACCAATTGCATGACAAATTCTCCATTAGCTCTGAGTTTCACAAACCAAACACCATACCAAGGAGCAGATATGAGGCTAAGTAACAGCACAACCTAAATTATTAAGTACTCACTTGAACTCAAAAAGGGGCTTTCACTTATTTGAAGTACACTGTACAATTTATCTGATGCATATGTGTGGTTAGAATTATACAGTAATTACAAAACAGCAATCACACAGTTGCACCTGCAGTACAGGAGCCTCAGGACAACATCCTAATTGTTTCTGTGATTCCTTGCCTAAAAGTAACACAGAACATACTGAAGAAGAGGTAAAGTTCAGGTTACAATTTCAAGTTCTTTACAAGTGGGAAAAAAAAAACAAAACAAAACAAAACAAAACAAAACAAAAAAAAAAAAAAACAAAAAAAAAAAAAAAAAAAAAAAAAAAAAAAAAAAAAAAAAAAAAAAAAAAAAAAAAAAAAAAAAAAAAAAAAAAAAAAAAAAAAAAAACAAAAAAAACCAAAAAAAACCAAAAAAAACCAAACAAACAAAACAAAAAAAACCCAAACAAACAAAACAAAAAAAAAACCAAAGAGAAACCCTAAAAATAATACTTGTTTCTATAAATGTTAATACAAAAACTGTCTTGACATTATAGAAATTTCAAGAGCATAATTTATAATTAAATATCTCTATTACGAAGTGGAGAAAATAATCACTCAGTATGTTTCCTTGTGGTTTGTTTTGATTTGAAAGTGTATTCCCTTATATACAATACACTGTATTTTATAAGCACTTTGAGAATTTTTTGCTCCCTACCCAAGTGGTATTCTTCTTGACCTTTGGCATTTAGTTTGAAATTTCAACTTGAAAAGCATAGCTTCTTAACTATGGGATTAAATATTTTGATCTTAAAAGAAGACTGAAGTAGTACTGTAAACACTTCCGTTTTCCCTTAGAAATTATAAACCTAATTTCAATGTTCACTTATAAACCTGATATTCACAGCTTCAAAACACTCATCAGAACAAAATGAGTAATTGCAATACAACACAAACCCACGGAAAAAAACCACCATTTTGCTGAAGGCTCAGTCAAAACCATTGTTCTAAAGCAAAAATAAAATCATCCTCTTGATCATAATAAAATAACATTATCACAAAAATGAAAGCATAATCACAAAGATGAGCAAAGACCTGGGAAGCCTGGCATGTGAGAGAACTGGTTTTGATCAGCCTTGAGACAAGAAGGCATAGAGGAGACCTTGGCACCATGCTCCAGTACTCTAAGAGTGCCTAAAAAGAGGCTGGAGAACCCCTTTTTACAGGGACTCCCATGGAGAAGATGAAGGACAACGGGCACAAGTTACTTCTGGGGAGATTCCAGCTGGACAAAAGAGGACAATTACTCAAAAAGAGAACAATCAGCTACTGCAATAATCTCCCCAGGGAAGTGCTGGATCCCCCAACGCCAAACACTTAAAATCCAGCTGGATGAGGGGCTGGGCCACCTTGTCTAGACCGTGCTTTTGCCAAGAAACACTGGAGCAGATGATGCTCCAAGTCCCTTCCAAACTGGTATCTGTGATTATCAGAAGGAATAAGCCAAACAAATCCACCATAAGAGGAAGGTTAGAAGGACTGCACAATCTTTAGCATTGTTCCTACTAGATGAGGGTTAACTCAGCCAAGGGTCTATCAGAAGTCTCTTTAATTGCATAGCTGTTGATGATTTAATAGGTGGCTTTGAGTGAGTCACGCAGAGGAGCATCACACTGTGCACTGCCCTGGCCCCTGACTCGGCTGAGCAATGGATTGCTGCCTTCTGAATCCCTCTGCATCTCTCTTTATTTCTATCAGCTTCAGCACCAGACCTCTGAACTAAAAAGCCACACCTGATTCTTTATTAAGAATTCCGTATTTTTTCTATTTTTTCTTTAAAATTGTAGGACTTTGGTGGTCAAAGTGAATTCTAATATTGTCAGTCTGAGGGAATTTAAGATACAGCCAAGTAGCAAAAGCCATTTTATTTACTACTCTTGGAAACCCACAAACTTCACATAAAATTGTTGCAATTACACTTCATGCAAGGACTTAATTAATACTAAGGAAACAGTGCAGTTAAAACACAGCACTAAACATCGCTGAAACAAAAGTAATTCATCTATACAGAGAAACTAAAATATATAAAAAGCACAGTTAAACCACAGCATAATAGGAGGAGAACAGGTAAAAGTCACGATCTACAGAAGAAATGGCATTTGAAAAAGAAAATCTACCTAATAAGGGTGGATTTCTCGAGTCTTTCACAAAGAAAAAGATTGTATAGATGCCTTGCAATGGGAATTTCTTAGAAACTCAATACAGAAACTTCAAAGTCCATTCTTCCAAAGAAACCTCACTCATCCACTAGGTAACAGCTGGAAAGGTAGTAAGTACATGACTTTCGAAAAGTAGATTTTCATTATATCATCATATACTGACTTAGTTCTGACCACAGTTCATTCAAAACCCTCATAGGACTGCTCTGGTTGTCATTATTTGTGATTATTTTTGATGCTGATGAAACACAACTTTAATATATGGCCACAACTGTATTGTATGGCCTCTGGTGTGCCTGTATTTGAAAGCCCAGAGGCACAGCAGACAAAAATCAGAATATGAAAAGTTGTTGTGTGCCATCAAAGGAGACCAAAATAATGATTTAATATAACAAAACACAGAGTAGAAGCCCAGGTGATGTCTGCCCTCAATATGTCCTGTTTTTACATAGTCTACTTGGAGAAGTAATTAATAAATGGGCAAAGTACTTCACAAGTGAGTTATTTAAATCTGGACAGCAGAAATTAACAACCAGAACTCATAAGAATATTCAAGTGTCACAGATTCAAACATAAGAGAATGCAAAACATAACAAAAATATGCTAATCTCTCCCCCTGTTAAATAACAAATATTATTAGCATAATTATCAGTTCAGCATGTGTGGCAAAATATTAACTTTCTTCCCTAATACACATAAAAACATGAGACTCAATGAGGTCATTCATAGCAGGTCTGGGTTTTGGTTTCAGTTTGGTTTTTTTTTTTTTTTTTTTTTTTTTTTTTTTTTTTTTTTTTTTTTTTTTTTTTTTTTTTTTTTTTTTTTTTTTTTTTTTTTTTTTATTTTTTCCTCA
>VZTI01005189.1:383218-402982 GCA_013397865.1 Struthidea cinerea
ACCACACCACCAAAAAAAACCAAATCCCCACAGTAATCAATTCTTTTTTTCTTTGACATTCTATAATAGACTCTGGTATATTGATTTCACTTAAAAGATCCATTTCATCTAGAAATGCTCATGTACTGATTAGTAGGAAATAGGTTAAAATACTGTCATCTAATGATCCATGGATTTGCATGGATTAGGCTTCTGATGTCCCATGCACATATACACAGCAACAGGTATGTTTTAAAGCCAGTCTGCCACAGATGCTGAGTCACCCTGACTTCCCCTGAAGTCAAAGGAATTTATTATTTCTTAATCAATGTAACATTCTGATACTACCATAAGTAATGCTGTAAAGTGGTATCTGAGTAATACTGCTAACAATTTAATATAATAAAAGATGCAGAAATTATTCCATCAGCCCCCTTCCTTTTTAGCAAGGGCTAAAGGGAAATCTGTCACTAAAACTGAAAAACAGGCAATTTATGTGGTACTTTACCGACCACAAACGTACTTATTTAGCAGGTGAATGCCTGTTGGTTAAATGGTGGGACACCTTCACATGATCAAGCAACATTTTTGGAGATGGATCTGCCCCACCAAAAACTCCTACTCAAAAGTGTGCCCTTTAACTCAACAAAAACATTCTTTAAATTACAGAAAATGCAGCCGGCTCTATCTTAAAGCAAACAAAAACTTTTCACTGTGGAAATACAGTCGTTCTGAATTAAATTCATAAAGATACGAGTTTAGTTTGCATCTAACTTTAAGCTTGAATAAATCTCTGTAGAGAAATGCAGTTAATCCTGCTCATTCAGTTGTGCCCAAATAGCTTGTTATAGAAGGACAGTGACCCTGTGGTGTGTTTCTCAGTGCATGCACATGTGAACTTCCAGGAAAGAGACTTTTTGGGCAGATGGTTAAGACTAACCTCATCACTGACTTTTTCACAACTCTCCCAATTAGCGATGAACTAATGATGGGGATGGGGGTTGGAGATAAGCTCATGAACCAAAGCTCAAGACTTGCTTCTAAGTAAAGCGAAAATGGAGTAATTTTCAGGACTTGTTAAATAAAAACAAAGTGTATTTAGAAATGCCATCAGTGGAGAATATTGGCATTCCTGGTGTCTGTATATGATGCTACTCACACACCTTGAATTTATATCCTGAACATTTTCAGTCATTTTTGCTTTTCAAAATATGCCCTTAACTTCTTGGCAAAAGAAGAAAAGAAAAAAAAAAAAAAAAAAAAAAAAAAAAAAAAAAGAACAGGGCAAGTCTATTAAATTTTGCTGAATTGGGCATTTTGGGGATTTATCTTGAGCATATTTTGCAATCTATTGGTATAGGAGTAGAGTGGCATACAGGCAGTAACATATTTTACTAGGATACTCTCAGTCATCTGGCCTTATTTCTGACCCACAAGCAAAATGACAGGTGCTCTTTTCTCTGCACATGGACTAATTTTCACTGAGATCAAATGATTTTATGCATTGCAACAGCAAATTTAATTGTTACTTATGGATTTTTTTTTTTTTCCACTGAAGTTTTGTCCACTTACATGGACAAAAAAAAGATTCAAATTGCTCAGCCTCAAATTCACTTTGTGACACAGGTTTTTCAGAACTTTTTCAAGGATACTTGACATTTATCATATTAGCTAAGACCATTACAGAGGATTTTAAGGTAAAGTTTAAAAATCTCTTGAACACATATGCAGAAGGGGGAAAGGGGAAGAAGTTGTGGAATTCTAAATTAAAGAAAAAACAGCACTATCAATGCTATAATTCTTGACCTTTCTGAGAATTTTCAAAAGCAGAATATTTGACACATTGGTATATAAAAATCTCTTCTACATCTACTACCTAAATAACTAAGGAGAAAGCTGCCATGAGTCCACACAGTCCTTGTCCAGAAGATAAAAAGTTAGTCTCTATTTATTTGTACAATTGTGGGGCTTTTTTAAGAGTTTATATATGGTAGGGTAGGCTAAGAATAATCTGTTTCTTTTTTCTTGTATTGCACTCTTGCTTATTTTTCTCCAAGAGTTGAATCAAATAAATCTGTTATCTTGACCAAAGAGTTTCTTACTCCTGTTATCAGTTGCACTGTGGTGGCATTACTCATTCGCCCTATTCCTTTTTTACCCTGTGCATTATATCCTCTACCCTCAAGTTTATGAAAATTCCTCATTTCCTTGATGCCTCATCCATCCAAACCTGAGGAACAAAGCCCGTGGTAGCTGCTCAGGAGTGCAAATCAAGCATTTCATGCCCAAAGCTATTACACAGAAGTGACTGTCTGGGGTTGCATCATCAGCATTACTGCTGTAGCATGAAGGAGAAAAACAAAACAAATATTAACGGGAGAGATGGAAGGACAGCAATGAACACAAAGACTTGTTAAATCACTGCTGCCGATTCTCCCCGCTGAAGGGAGTTATGCAAATCGACCCAACTATCGACATGCAGGTGTTCCATCTCACATGGACCATCATAGCACCTCGGAGACTTCAGGTGCTTGTCATACATGGCTGAGTCAGGTAATTAAACTATTTGTTGCAATTAAATAGCATGAATACTGCAGAATACATTCCTTCTCTCCTTCTAACTTTCCAACAGAAATTTTGAAGCGTCTTAAAAGCAAAGAATTCGACCACCTTGCCCAACAACAGAGGGCGAAAATTTTCAGGTTTCCATTTTAAAAAGGTCAACTACAAGCCTCAACAAGGATACAGCAAAATATAACTGACATGCCTGGTATAAAACCTTCCACTAGGTTTTACGTCAATGATTTCTCAAAAACGTATTTAATAGATTTATAGCTTTAATACATACCTTAGCCATGGAAGAGTTTCATGGCTGTACAGCTTTCCCTTTTTATTTCAGATTTGATTACTACATACTCCACAAAACCTAGATCTTCTGGAAAAAAAGTATTCAAAGAAGTGGTTTCAGTGAACACTTATGATTCCTTCCCTTATTTTTTTCATTAAGTTTGACATTTTTGACACTATACTGTATTATAGGCTATTAGCCTAAAGCAATGATTGGCTAGATTAGATTTTTAGTGAAACACAGAATGAAAAATGCGTGAAAAATTGAAATTACAAGCTTGTATTAGCAGGTTCTTTTCAGAGGGCAGCTCCATCTTTGTTGTACAATGAAGTAATAGTAATTTAGACCCTGCAGCTTACATCAGTGTAAACTGAAAGCCATATCCAATGTGCCTTGACACTGAAGACATCCTCCTCTAGGAAACAGATCTATTTAAGCAAATATCAACAAAGCAAACATTTTCCTTTGGGTTTTTTTTCCCCCACTAATACCAGATACTGCTTGTTACCCTTCTTTTCCCTTCCCTGTCTGCTCCAGCAGCAGCCCTGGGGTTCTCAAGTGGAGCTGAACCAACTTCCCTGTCCATGTGGGACTTGGGGCAGTACCTGCAACCCTCCCACCCCATTCAACCAGAGCCCTTTGATGGCAGGGCAGTCGGGCACCTTCCTTCCCTTTGTGCCCTTGAAAAATTTCCCCTTCAAAATCTCAGTGCGTTAAGGTCACATGTTGCCTTACAGCTCAGAATGTTTTCTCAAACAGCTCAGTCTCTACAAAAATTCTGGCAACTAAATCTTGCTGCATTTGATATTTCTCATACTAGGAACATGTGCTAAAAAATTCAGATATACTATATAATATATACCACACAATAAACCAGGATAACACAAAGCAAACGTTTTCTGATTAAAAAAAAAAGCATTCTCACAGTAGAATTTTATTTTTTTAATGTATCAGTGTCTTTTTTGCATCATGTGTGATTTTAATAAGGGAAAATGAATCAGCATTTGATGGATAGGTAGTGCTTTCAGAAAGTTGATAAGATGGCAATGATACAGCCACTGAACCATGTCTCTACCATCTCATAACAATTTTCATTATAAAACAGACTTGCTTTAACTTCATAAGGGACATAACTGTTCCTCTTTCTAGTGGAGTAAAAAACAGCTCTGGTATTTTTTCAAGTTTCAAGTTACAAACAGCATACTTTAATTCACTGCATTTAAAGTTTGCAATGTAACAAAGTCAACCTGCTTTCCCACTGCAGAACAAAAATCTCTACAATTTGCAGAAGGTGGCTACAAAAACTCCACGTTTCCCTTTATTCTGAATTGCAAAGGACAACTGGTCAGCCACACAGAGGCCAACATTCTGGGCAGCAGAGTCAGAGTGAGGAGGCTGCCAGGTTGGATAGGAGACAGCAGATGGAAGTTATGAAGTACAAGGCAGCACATCTATTTTTCCAAGCAGGGCAATTCTTAATTAATCTCCAATTTATGAAACTCTCCATGTTCCCAGGAGTCCTCCCAGGGAGCCTTTGCTTGGCTGGTATCTGGGGAGGTGAAAAAATGCCTCCCTTGGTGCACTCTGCCTAGGGCATGACACTGAAGACTCTCTACAGCACAGAGGAAAAAAAAGAACATGGGGAAGAAATTAATACCTAAAGCAAAACATCTAAATAGCACTGGGCTAAAAACTAAATAATAAATTCTAAAGCAACTTCAGAATAAGGAGACTGAACAAAAGTTGCATGGAAGGGGAGCAGACACACAACACTCTAATGAGGCATTTAGCAAGAAAAGCTCTCTTCTAAAATCAAAGGCAGCAGCTGGTATTTGCTTTTAACTAAAAACCCTGCTTTCCTTGACACAATATTTAGTTCTAACCTTGGCCTGAGCTAGTTATAAGGTATTTCCTAGAATTGGTGGTGTCACTTTAAACAACATCAAAAAGGAATGGGAAAGACTTTTAACACCAGAGAGTATTTTTCATATTTCTTTCAATTAATTTTAAATGCAGTTAGTCAAATGTAAACATTTTGCTTTGCAGAGAGGTTCCCTTGAAGAAAAGTATCCTCTGATACAAGGGAGAATCATCATTATGCCAGATTAGATCCCTGGTTTACCAAATTACCCCAAGGTAGTAACTAAAGCCCCACACAATGGTTTTCAATCCATAAAAATGATCTTTATATTTCTATCATTGCATCAAGACTGACCTTCACTACAAATTCATCTTCCCTCTTTTCTCACATTTTTGCAAAACTTTTATTCCCCCACTCCGGAATTTCATCTACAACTGCCCTGCTGACTCACTCCTTCACTCTCCTACTGCTTGACTTACTATTCTCAGCATCTTTCCCTGGGATCAGATTACAGCATGTAGAGAATACTGCTACTCCTCTCCTTGCAAGAGCAGATTGAGTCCTGGACTATTCTCACTCGGTTTCTCTTCACTAGTCTCATACTTGCTGCTTATTTCTCCTTTCATACATTTCCACCGTTGTCAATACACAAATGTCTCCCTCTGGACGAATGCCATCTGGAACAGCCTTTTTGCATTGCTTTGCCTCATCAGCTCCAGCTTCTATTAAAATCTCCTTAAAATTGGAATTTTAAAATATAAATATATTTAATATGAACATTACACCGTAATTAAGGCAATAAACTCTCTTTGCTTCCTTTCCAAAAATTATGCACTGGTAATTTCAAAACCAGGCTTAACCTCAACGTGTTAAAATGTAACAATGTAACATTCCTGAGTTAGTAAAACCCACCAACAATAAAACCTCGATTTGTAAACATTAAGTCTTACATGGAAGCACATACACATACATATGTATGAGTCAAAGGGAAAAGCATCCTCTCCCTTCTCAGGAGAAACGGGAACTAACAACCCAACGCACTCCGCTCCTTTTAAACGTTTCATTTGTCTTAGGCTTGTGAAGAATGCCATGCTAATAAATGCTGATAGCCTGTTTTTGCAGCAGGCAATCTCCTGGTTCCAAGTGAGTGGCTGGGACAATGTTTTATCTCCAAACGGGAGGCAGGAGACAGCACTTGGACTGCTGAAGTCAGTGCTGATGTTACAAACACCTTGACCAAGATGTACAGAACAGAGCTCAGTCACAGTAACTGTGAAAAACGCTGAAATGATCCAAGGTGCTACATAAAAAGGACAGGATATTCTGTGTTTTACATGTTACTAATGGAATGCAGCCTGGAAGAAGCTGGGTTTACATCTTTTTATACCTATGTATCTCTTAGCTTCAATCTGAACTGAATTTACACCTCACAGAGTGAACTATTACAGTAACGCTGTAGAATAGGATAATTTTTTTCCTTATTGGCATACTTCTCCATCAACCTATTTTCCACCAAACTGCAGTCCAAGTTTCATCTATCTTTTCTAAATTCATTTCTATTTAGCCACGTGCACAGCACTCTGCTCTCATACACATCTCAGTAAGTACACCGGACGCAGTGTACAGATGTTTGCCTGCTTTGCTGGAGCAGAAAGAGATGGGGGGGTTTTTATCACAAGTGTTTGTCATAGCTGTGGCACATCCTCAGTAATTTCTGACAGATATTGTACTTCACACAGAGTTCTGCTATTTCAGCTGCTGTAGATTTCCACAGAGAAAGAAGTTTGAAAAGTAATGACTACCAGAAAAAATCATTAATAATTTTAGTTGTTATGCATTAACCAGAATTACATTTTAATACATGCAGTATTTTCCTTATAAATTAATGACATGTAAGATGCCTAATGAGATCTGACTGACTAAGGTTTTAATTAAAAAAAGCGAACAACACACTGATGATATACTCACGTTATACCCAAATTCACTTTGCAATATAACTTCTGGGGAAGAAAAAAGAAAAGTATCCTGATTACATTTAAAAAAAAAAAAATTAAATGTAAATACCTACAGTAAATGGAGACATGTTACTGCTATCACACCTTGAGAAAACATTTTTGATTATCTTTTAACGTACTCAACAAAACATGGAGCAGGAAAAGTGCTGGGGTCGTTCAGCATCCTAGGACAGTTTCAGAGCGCCTTAAATTTAATCATCAGTGTGGAAGATTACTCTGTGACAAGGCTCCAGTTTCAGCTTCTCCAGAACTAAGATCAGCCCAGACTCCCAAAACCACAGAAAATGCCCTGGAAACATTGTGATGAAACCTTAACAAATCTCACTCAAAGGTATGAACAACCTCACTTCTCAGTTATCCAAGGCGTGGTACCTTTTAGTTCCGGGTGTTTCAAACAAATTGCATCTGTTTATCTAGGCTATAAAATAACAGAAATTACAAAAAAACCCAAACCAGATGCCACAGACTGCTTCAATATGGCTTGCTGGGGGATCCACTGCATTGCATTTATGCAACCCAACTTCCCACAGTAAACAGGACAGCTTAGACAGAAAACATAAGTATGTTTATAGACGGGCCTAAACACAAAGTACAGCTCATCCTCACTAAAAATCAGATATATTGATACTGTACTGCATTATTAGACACAAAATATGCCTACAGAGATGGATCATCCTGGAAGTTTTCTTTTTAGAAAATCACCCCTTAAATCAAAGGTGACACGTTGATTCAGCCTACAGGATTTCTGTCTTGTTGAGAAAAACGCAGATATTTTGTATACCATGCAAATAATCCAGTATTATATGGTCCATAGAGTTCAGAATAATGTTCTTGAAACAGATTTATGACAAAAGCATCTGCTTAACAGAACAAGGGGAATTATGTATTTGTCCTTACTTATGTGTTCCAAATCAGGCATATGCAACAAAATCTGCATCTAACAAGACACCACAGTTTGAGACCTGGCACTGTAAGAGTTCAGGTACAAACAAACTTACCCTTAAAAAAAACAAAAAAAAACCAAAAACAAAACAAAAACAAACAAACAAACAAAAAAAAAAAAAAAAAAAAAAAAAAAAAAAAAAAAAAAAAAAAAACAAACAGAAAAAAAAAAACCAAAAAAAACCCACAGAGGAACTAGCTAGTAGTCAGTAACTAAAGCCCCAGAAACAATTCAAACATTATTATTAGGCCATTAAAGATTTAACAGCCCCAGCAATTTGGGTGAACATCTCCTGAATCAAGGCCATCTTCACTATTCACACCACTCCGGTCAGTGCAAGCAGAGAATGGACCACAGGGAAATTTAAGCTCAGCTCCATGGTACAGATCACACAGGTGACTTTGTCTTCACTAAAGCAAAATGCAAGACATCGATGGAAAATACAGCAGCCCTTTGAAGCCATGAGGTGTGCTACAAGTCTGCCTGTGTTTCTCCTCACCATATTGTCCCCAATGCTCTGAACACTGATGAAAAAAAAAAAAAAAAAAACCACAACAAATAAAGGCTCCAGCCCGGCCTAAGAGTTCTCCTTGTCCTGACCATGTAATTATACATTTCCTTTTCCTGTATGTTGTGCTCAGACATGGTATGAGATGGACATGGGAACAGTCACATAGAAGAGTGTCAGGTGATGTCCGGGTTTTAACTTGCAACCGCAAACAAAAATAAATTATTTTTAACCCATTAGGGCCCAGATGTATCCACTTACTGTCACTCGATTTTTTTGCCCTCTGCTTTTCAAAACTCTAGTTTTTAATATTCACTCCATTTATCCCGCAACATGAATGCACGTAAGCCCATTTTTACTTCCACTTATAGCTACAACAATGAACACTAAAGAAACAACCCTTGAGTTAAAGCATTTAATGACATCACATCTTCTCTTTTCTATGGGATTGATAATGTTTGTTTACATTCTTATGTCCAAATTCTATATGGCCAGTGATTTTTATCTAAATAGAAAAAATTGTGCCAGATGTCAAAATTTACAATTTTGCACTTTCAGTGACTTTTCTGACCAGTGTGTCTTTAATATTTCCAATATTTCTCTTTTTTTTTTTTCTTTAATTTTTAAAGATACAAAATCATTTGACTGTATTTGGTTGTGGAAACATAGAATTTTTAAACTGATGTGTGGTGTGAAAACTTGTATCTTCACATTGCACATTCAAAACTCTACGTGCTCCTTTTCTCTGTGAATAGCAGACAAAAATAAATCACTTTTGCAGAGATTTTGAGCAAGTCACTGCCTGGTTTGACCCACCTATGGCCCCTCTCTTGGAATTGCCTTCCCTGGACTGCCTGACTTGTGCTGTGTGGTAAGCAATTAATTGGAAAGAGGTAATTACCACATCTTGGTTATTCTGCAGTCCTTGCTCTGGTCTACAGGAGATGGGACCAAATGGCATTTCCCAGCCAAACTCAGGCAGCCCAGCCTCCAACCAGGTGTTAAGTAGGAACTTAGATTCCATATGATTTTCTCAGCTCAGTTACTAATGACTTAAATGCATTTTTAAAACAGTTTTTCTTCCCCACCCGCAAAAGCAAACAAAATTTAGAAAGTGCAAGAGCCCTCAGTGGAGAAAGGTACAACTGATGGAACTCAATTTATCAGCCTAGTCTACATCACTTGAAATCTGATGGATTATGTGTGGTGGTTCAACAGGGAACATCCCTTGTAATTACTTGCTCGTGAGCTTCCCTCCAGCCAATAACTATTTGTCTTAATTGACAGTGTGTAATCCTCAAACAGCTGCACCTTCCTGCTTCACGAGTGAATTCTGTTGATAAACCCTTTGTTAACGCCTCAAGAGTAAATCCAGAAATGAAACATTAGTGGAATATGGAGAAAAACAGCACCTTACCCCAAAACAAAAATCTTAACTACCCAAAGCACACAAAAGCAAGTTACACGCATCTCTGTTTAGAAACTATGGATTTTAACATTAATCACCTCTTTTTTCAAGCTTTAATTTAGGGACAATTACATTAGGTTACCTTCCCTTGGCATCTTCATGGCAAAAATACACAGCTACAGAAACAAGAGCAGATTGTACATGGAGATGACAGAGGCAATGAATACTGGTAATGAGGTCTGTATCAAAAAGAAAACCACTCAGCCTTCCACCCAAAAATACAAACAGAAGAAAAATGCACAACTCACAAGTCTGCTCTGAACAGTGCCAGACTCTGGCCACCCAGGAGGAATTGCCATGAACCCCACTGCTAAAGGTCTCAGTAGCAAGAGAATACAACAATTTTCAAAGGGTCTAATCTAGAAAATCCTTTTTTTTCCCCCCACTGTCTCTGGAGCATCCCTCTAATCCCATCACCCTTTCAGGAATAAGAGCTTTCAAGCTCTTCTTTCCTTCTCAAGAGACAACTACAGTAACAAACTGCTCAGCTATCATAAGAAAAGCTGTTCAGAAAGACAAATTTAGTTAAGCCCTGAGTGCAGATAAAATTTAATGAAATACTCAGATATAGACCAGTCTTTATGTGTTTAAATACAAATATTTTAAAAACTAACAGAAGTTACCCACAGATTAATGACTGGCAAGATCTTCTAGTATGTCCATGCCTCAGATAAAAAAATCAGTTCTAGTACATTAATTGATAATATTTATAGAGTGTGAACTTTAAAAGCATGCTAATATAACTACATTTTTTGCTTCAACTATTTTTCTTTTAAAAAAAGACATTAAACCCCAACTTTTGGTATATTTTTAGTGGGTATCTTTAAAGGAAAAAATCACTGTAAAATTTTCAGTAGATGTACAAAAAGTCCATGAGAAACATCCCCTCCGACCAATGCCTTAATAGGAAAGATTTTGCGTGTTTATGCTCTCTCATCTGTGAATTACATTTAATGATTAAAATCAGAAAATGGGCCACTTTCTTGACCTGAATTGTTACACATTTTTAGCTATGAAATCTTTCTGATATTTTCATTATCGCCTGTCTAATATCATCTCACCTCTCTAGCTTTGCAAAGCAGTATTGTCTACAGCCTCCGTACATTGGGGAAGGATTTTTCATTTCATATTGTTTGTTCAGACTTTAATGAGATTCTTAAAAGAGCAATCCCTTGGATTGTAATAGAATCCCACCATAGATCAGTGGCTGGTAGAAAGTGTTTTGACATGACTGCTTTTGCAGAGAGGGAAATTTATGTTCATAAAAGTAGACTAGATAATGAAAGGTGGAAGGAAGAGAAAAGAGAACGAAGCAGCAACAGGCACTCACATTATATTAAGTGTATAACACCAGAAGATATCAAAAAAAATGACAAAAACTCACCAGAAATGTTACTAGGAGTCATACCTTAAAATAAAATTGCTTTTTCCTCCCTCCTTTTCAAAGGACTCCTTTCAAAAACTATTGATAATGACAACTAGAACATACAGGATCCACAAAACAAAAATGGGCAAATTGGCTGGAAAACCTGCTAACGAGAATTGTACTGGTGTCTAGGATAATAAAATTTAATTTTAAAAACAAGTGACAGTTTTTTACCATCTTCTCTGAAATAGGTGATTTCTCTAGTAAGAATCCCACGGCTATGACCAGAAACAGAAACATTTTGTAAAGAGCAAATCTGCATATCAAAGTAAAATAATGACTTGGCTCCCCTCAATATACTTTTTTTGGCATGTCTATTTCTAGGCAGGCTTTTGAAAATTTAAGTATCTTTTGAAGAAACAAATAATTAGGAGGATGTTGGTATTAATTCACTAAAATATATCTAATTACATTATTTTATGCATTCATTAGTATAAAATATTTAATTTGACAAAAAATAAAAACTGCCCAAACTTGTGGCCACCCGTGGATCCAGCAAGACTTGGCAGGACAACAGAAACCACCAATATAAACGTCAACTGCTGTGATCAGCCCCGTGTTTAATGTCTCATGGTACCCTCAAAAGCACAGAAAGCAGAGAAAAATGAGCAAATCAGTCTTAAAGCTGATGTTCCCTAAAGGCAAGAGGAAAATGGTATCTGGAAGAGAAACTGGGGAGAGTAAAAATGGTTGTTTGTACTTCTTAACTAGTAAGTTCCAGCCCATTTTCACAGTGACTTAAAAAAAAAAAAAAACAAAAAAAAACAAAAAACCAACAACTATTTTTAACATAATTACAGGATTTTTTAATTATTTTCTAACTTATCTTACTAGGCACCCATAATAATATACAATATTATTATTATTTTATGCCCATAATACTACAACAGGCAGATTTTAAATCATTGAAGACGACATCCAGTTTCCCCACCTTTTCATTCCTGAGGTAATGTAACACTTACTTGCTTTTCTCTCTATTAACATCCAAAGTTGACAGCTGACCAGTTTACCAAAGTGGCAAGATAGATTATTAATTAAACTGAAATAAGCTTAATTTCTGAATCGTAGATTTACTGAAGTAATTAAACTACCACAATGTATCAAAAAGATACTTGGATTAATTCACACACGGTACAGATTTAGCAAATTGCACATGAATACACCTTTGCTTTACTGATTTTAGAATAGTTTGGAGCAGACAGCTCATGGCAATATCCAGATCAGACAGGAATTTTAGCCTCCAAAACGCGACTAAGCAACAACAAGTGTCCCCAGCTTGATGGGCCTGGAGTAATTATGGACTAGCTGTTAATTAGGTGCTGACCAGTGCCTGCTTGATCCCAGCTCAACCTTCACTGCCCTCCCAGCCAACCTGCATACGGGAGAAAGGGAAAGGCACCAAAGAGTCGGGGATGGTTTAGTCGCGGGGTCACTCTTCAGAAACACCTTCAAGCCCAGAAATATCCACAAATAGCTCATTTGGGCTGTGGATTGAGTGCACCACAGATGCTGAGACATCAGAGCTGGCAGTTTTCAGAGGCAGCCTCGGTGCAGGAGGATGCTTTAGCAGAGCCCTGAGCAGGTGTTTGAGCCAGGTCAGCAGTGCAGCTGCTCGTGGCAAGGCTTCAGCTGACTCCAGGGAGCTCCGGGTTCCTATTAGCCTCCACTTAATCCCAGGCAAAACCTGGCCCTGCAAGGCGATGCACCTGAGCTAATAAGCTCCTTCTGGATCCAAAACACTGAGGGAACAGGGGGATGAGCCAGCAGGAGCCAGCCTGGGTCCTGCTGGCATGGAACAGAGCCAGCACTAATAAGCTGGGCCCATATGACAGCTTTCATGCTGGGCTGGGCTGCACATCCCAACAGTGTGGGTATTTTCAAGGTTTTTTCCATTATCCGCTGTTTTCTTGCTGACTGTCTGGCTTGCCACTACATTTGTCTGGCCCTAAAACAGCAAACTGTGAGAGAAAAATATGGGAAGGTCTCCTACACATACAATTTGACTGCTCCTGGCATTAAGAAATAAAGATCTGGCCATTTAAAAAAAAAGTGGCTTTTTTTCTGTGATTGCATATTTCAGCATTTTGGAAGTTGCTTCTGCCTGTAGCATACATTTAATACCACTTTAAAACTAAAATGTGTAATACTCCAGTGTTTGAAAAATATGAATGGCATTTTCATTATATGTTGTGCTTAAAGTAATCCCTACGATAAATGAGTTTATATAAAATATGCTCTGGTGAACTAAAACTTTCCTGTGAGGAAGTATAGATTTTGTAGAAAATGTATCACAATCCTCTTATTTCTAAGACTATAAAACACTGTTAAAAACCTGCCACAACTTTTGTTTTATTTTTACTTGGGGGAAAAATAGTGGGTTTCCTTTACTGGAGTACAAATCTTGAGGCAAGTGCACAAGATATGCCAACTCATCTTTTAAATCTTACAAGCTTTTATCTGAGCTATAAACTTTTTGTTGTTGTTGTTTTATGGTGAAGTTTATCTAATTAATGCCTGGAAATCCAATTATTCTTACAACATATTTTAGAACAGATATACTGCTTTTGTAAGTCATATGCAGCTGAGTTCAAATTTACACTTTTTTCCCCAATATGAAATTACTGTACTCCATGCTTCACTGCTCAACACTTCCGTTTTCATTGTGGGGTGGGGTCTTTGATAGCAAACAATGGTCTCAAGTTGTGTCAGAGGAAACTTAGATTGGACATTAGGAAAAATTTCTTCACCAAAAAGGTTGTCAAGAATTGGAATCTGCTGCCAGGGAAGGGGGTAAGTCACCTTTCCTGAAGGCATTTAATAGATGTCTAAATGTGTAACTTATGGACACGGTTTATTGGTGGACATGGCAGAGCTGGGTTAATGGTTGGACTCGATGATCTTAAAGGTCTTTTTCACCCCAAATGATTCTATGGTTCTGTGATTCCATATTTTGAAATGAGACTAATGCAATCTAAAAACAAGGTAAGCCCCTGTGGAGAAGTATTACAGAGATTTTTAGCATATGCAATATCCATTTTGACTTCAGACCTTCTGAAAGGTCTTCCTTTCATGAATCACAAACTTGAATCTAAAAATATAAAAATACAATAGAAATGAACTTTTAAGGGTTAAAAGAACCCAGTTGTATTTTCTTTGCTTTGAATGTTGCAGTGAAATGAGTATTACATGCAAAGGCAGCAAATTATTAAAAGTAATACCAACTTATGCACTGCTGAAGAAAATACGATCATTCACGTGCAAAAACTGAAATGTCGCTATTAAGGGTAAACAACACAGTCCCACAGAAGATCAGGGAAGCAGATGAGGAATGACAGAGCAAACCTCACAGCTTCCAGCCCTCTGTTAGCATGTTTCTTAGTCCAAAGTTATTTCATTAATACAATTATAAGCACCTCCACTCAGCCTTCAACAGGCAATTTCAACACACAAGGAAAAGCTCACCTAAAAAGTCAAGAAATACTCCCAGGTAGTTTTACACAAACTCTCCTTTCTGCCACAAGGTCTTTTTGAGTTAAATAAAATTCAGAAAATCTTAAAGCTGGGGAAGACAACTGCAGTCTACACAGACAGCACCACAGAACACACAGAACAATTGTTATAAAAGGGATGTTTTGTTCCCTCCCTTGATATACTGTGTGTATGGAGTTTTCTTAGACTGCAGTTAAATGAATTCCATTCCGGAAACAACCTGTAACTCTGTTCTGTCACTTTTCCAATTTCTTAAGCCTTTTGTTTTTAAGAGTAGATACTGAAAATAGGTATATTATGACAGTGGCTGCTTTACCAGCTACCTGCAAAATCAACATTACCTTCCTAATTTCCATCTACCACCCTTCATCCTGTACATCATATAGTTAAAGCTGTGTCAGAGGCTCACAGCGGGTTATCCAGCAGAAGACTAACAATCTGCCTCATTGGATGAGACCCCTGATGGAACTCTAAGGGGCTGAGTAGCCCAGAGAGGAAGGAGTAAACTACTCAGACATCTGAGAAGTTTGTTTCCTTTGTCATCTATACCCTTTATTGACAAGCCAGGAGTAAATTCAAGATCAGGCCTTTTTTTTTTTCTTAGCAATTGTTATATTAAAATGCCAAGAGTAAAACTTCAGCTCTCTTCTCAGGTCTTCTGTGTCTCTTTTCTCCTAAGCCCCTTTCAGCTGCTCTACGGCTGGTTCACACTAAAGCCAACTCAAGTCAACACCACCTCTCCTAACTCTGCTGTTGTGAAAGCAAATTGCAAAGCCACATCTGGCACCTGAGGGTTTGCCCAGAGCTGTGGAGCATCTGCCCAACTCGTGTTCCTGCAGGACAGTTCTAACGTGTGTCCCTCAAACCTGCCCACTTGCAGACCACCACAGCTTTTCAGGGATGACTTCCCAGTGCTTGGGTCTCAATCTTTAGTCTCAGAGGTGTGTGGATAGATTGCTCCATTCAGATTCACTTCCTCCTTGGAGGCTGAGCAAATTTCACATTATCCTGGGGTTTATGCAGCCGGAAAAACCTGTTACGGAAATTACTGATGACAAACCACAAGGGCCACGTGGCCCATCAGTGATTCAATTTTCAGGACATGTTATTAAAATTTCAAGATTACTTTGCCTAGATAGACCAACCCAAGACTTCAATCTTTGTGATCACCACAAATATCTTCAATATGTCAAAGTTTCCAACCTCCACAGTCATTTCTTACAGTTTTAATTCTCATTTTGGTTTACCCAGTTTTCTAGACACCTTTATCATCTGTGAGTACATGTAATTCAGGCTATTTAAGAAATACAGTTATTACATGAGTGGCTCTGAAATATCCATTTCTGCCACAAATAAATGCATGGTCAAAGACTTCGACACTCAGTTCACTTAAAATAAGCTGTCTATTCTTTTCAGTCCAGCCAGATTTGGTTTCAGTGCTATACCTGTTTCTGACTAAGCTGGAATGCCACCAGGCTATGGGAAACAATCTCATGATATAAAACACGGGGATTAAGAAGTAACAAACCACACTTAGCATCAAAAAAAATAGACATATGAAAAAATTACCATTGCTTTCTGATTTGCTGAAAGTAGATATACACAAACCATGAAAATACATGCTTTTACATGACACATAAAACCATACTATTGTATAATTAGGAGGAAAAAAAAACCCTTGACTTTCAATTATGGCACATTATATGCAGGAGACTACTGACAATGTAAATCCCCGCAGGGAGGGATTTGTAAAATTCCCATTACAGCCCATTGTGTACTGCTGTTCACACAGAGAGGGATTTCCTGGAGTTGATATAAAACTACACTTACCTTTGACTGCCACTGGGGTAAGTGCTAATTCAACATAAGTGATGGTTTTGTTTGTTCTGTTTGTCAGAAAAGTACAGGCACACCGGTTACACTGTGAAATACAGGAATTATGCTTCACTTTTACACACAACTCAAGGGGACATTAAAGATCATCTAGTGCCAATGGAAGATAAAGACATAAATAACAGCTTTAGTGCTCACTGTGAGAAAGAAGCTTCAGAACCAGTTCAGATGACAATGAAGACCTAGCCACTGGTTTCTGTTCTGAAAGATCTTATTAATATGGTAATTTGCAGTACACAAAATTATTTTTGGGTACATCAGACAAGGATGAGTGCACAACACTGAAATCACAAGTTAAATTCACTACGGCCTGGTCATGTGTTTTCCTGTTGCCAGTCACAGGACATTTGAATTTGACCCAAACACAAAAAGCCAACAAAATATTTTAATATTTTGCATTTGCATTAGTTCAGTGCCTGGAAAACAGGCTACTCTGGCAATTTGGCTGCTGACATTCAGGTGACAGAGGTGAGGGTAATATAAGGATCTCTGCAGACTGTAACGACAGCCATGGCACATAAAATAAACTGAGCAAAACAGAAAAATGGATCCATCAAGGCAACAGAGCCTCTTCCACAAATCAGTCTGCTAATAAAGTAGTTGAGAAAGCTCAGAGTAAGTTTATGCTCTGTCCACGCTGGAAATTAGCACACTGACCTTCTAAGCCGGGGCTGCCAATGCAAAAGTCAAGTGTCACCAAGGCCAACAATTACAGATATGCACAGCAGCTGCACTATCACTCTTAATATTTGTTTCCTGACATCGGAAAAAATTCGACTATACAGTAATGTGAGAGCTGCAGAACTGTAGGAAGCAAAATTACAAAAAAAATCAGTTGTTTTCAAAGCCTCAAACAAGCAAACAATTGTTGCATTTTAATTGTACAACAAAAAAATTGGTGATTTAATTTATTCCATGTATATGTTTTAAAAGAGTTTGATATTAAAAATAATGAATAATTAACATAAATGAAGCAGCAATTACTCTTTTCTGCCTTTCACATTTACCATAATAATCTACTATGAGAGCTGGCAGTGAAAAGTAATAAATATAATCTCACTTCATTTTGCTGATCAACAGCAATCAGTTAATGGGTTATCATTTGAGATACAATCGATAGAACAGGAAATTTATAGAGAGATGTTTATTGCTACTTAGTGAGTACTTCTATTGATATTTTAAATTTATAATTAGAATAACAACTCATTTGCCTTTCATCATAAAAGCAGAAAGCTTCAGTCCTTGGCTTTAGACTTCCAGATGTAAAAAAACCATAATTTTGTTGTGACAGAAATTGAAGGAAGACCAATTTCCCCACCCACTTTAACACAACAAAATGCTCCAAAATACTACCCTTCAAAAAGTGTTCAAATTAAAAAACAGAGAGATATTTCAACTGTCTTAAGCAAAGGAATAAAATGCCCAGCACTAAATAAAAAAATATTCTCATACTGTCCATGCAGGAAGGATTTCAATAGGACTTTTACATTATTCTTCACACCATGGACTTTATTCAGGAAGATATTTATGCATATTTCTAATCTTATTAAAGGCTTACTCACTGATGAGCTCATTGTATTTTAAGATGTGCTTTTTTTTCTCCTGCCATGATTCCTTTAGAGTTGCACTTCATAGATAAAATATAAAAATTACAGTATAAGTAGTCTAATAGGATGCTCCATCTGTGACACTGACAGAATAAGGTGTTTCAGAAAATATAAGAACGTCTCAAGGGGAGATTTCTTCCCAACTCCAGGCAGCTAGCAGATGTCATTCTTTCTCCTCAAAAAAAAAAAAATTAAAGTCAAATTATCTCATTTTTGAAATCTAACGTGCTCTTGGCTGTTTCATTTTCCCTTCAAAACCATACTTTTTGAATATTGCTATAAAGTTGATCAAGTTTAAATTCTATTTGTTAGAACTATTAGATTGAAATAAAAAAAAAAAAAAAAACCAACCACAAAAAACACACAAAACCACAACACCCAAAAGAATTCACAAGATCAGGATTTAAGAACAGCAGAAGGGACAAGAAAGAATCTACATTTTTGTGTTCCTTCTGGGAGGGGGAGGTCTTGGCCTCTTTGTGGAGCACAAATAGTTACCATAAATAAAAGTGGGAAAATGCTGTAGAAATTGTGTAACTTATTGAAATGGCATTACATAGGCAGCAATTAGCAAAAACAACCTTAGTACTATTGAAAATAAAACTCAGAAACCAAAATCTAAACTAAAGCTTAAAAATGTACTCTAATTTTTTATCATCTTTTTTCAGACAACATGTTGAAAACTTCTGTTGTCTACAGAACTCTGACATCTTCTGCACTCCTTCACTCCATAAATACAGATGAAAGTCAAACTTTTTTCTACAACTGGACCACCTGTAAACATCAAAATGCTTTAAGTAACATCATACTTCTGTAGCAACCTCAGTATTATACACTTCAAATGGTACTCGTGCATATCATTCACTGTTACCAAGAAGCTTTTCCCAAAACTGTACATAGCCCACAAACCCTAGAAGTGTATTCCTGGTCTCATTTACCACCACATAAGTTTAGATATTATTTTATGCTGGCTGTAAATTTCGTTTCCCATACCAGTTCCAGCCTCACTTGACTTTTGGGAGGCATTTATGAATGACCTACAGAATTACCAGTAGCACATTAAAAGGAAGCATGCATTAAAGGACCACAGGAGCAATTATCAATCACACAAAAATTAGATGAGCCCTGGTGATGAGAAACACATGGTGTAGAAGAGCTGTAGTGAAATGAGCCAGGGCACATAAAACATCTGCCTGTGGAAGCTGCGATATCTCCCAACCCTTGCCTGTGAGCCTGCTCAAAGAACTTGAGCAAAGACGAGCAAGAGAAGTTATTCATTCTCATTTGACCTACTTCATCTTCTAATTAGCATTTGGTAATTGGCTGGAAAAAGTCCAATTTCTTGCCCAGTAGATGCTCTTCAGGTATGCTGACTGCTTTGGGTTAACACCTGGGAATATGGCAATCTGTACTAAGTGATTTAGGAATACAAATCTCACTGTAATTAAATAGAATCCAAGTACCTAGCAGTTAGGGATTTTTGATAATTCCAAATGCTGCACCACATTGCAAAGGATGACATGAAAAAGCTGCCAGTGTAACTCCAAAGAAGGATAAGTAAACAAAGGAGAGAGATCTTGCTCTCCCTTTCCGCATTTCAGAAGTAACAGATCATCAAGTCTGAAAGATTCAGTAAAAGTTTTACAGAGAGGGGAAAGAGAATGTAAGTGCATTTCAAAGCAATTGTAAACTAAATACTTTTAAGAAAAAGTTTTAACTTCAGGTAA
>VZTI01005189.1:403014-473235 GCA_013397865.1 Struthidea cinerea
AACTTCAGGTAAAAAAGCAATAATATTTGGGGGGGGGGGAAGAGGTAAAAAAAACCCAAAAACCCAAAACCAACACGATTAATGGATAGGCAAAATCTAGATAACAAATACTGCAAAACTACTTGACTGGTAACTCAAGTCAAGCTATCCTGCTTTTTTGTAAGGAACAAAGCAATCATTTACCAAATTGTCAAATGAACTCCAACTCCCTGCTCTGCAAATCTCAGTCTGAAGGAGTACCCTGAGGCAGGCCATCAAATCTGGAAAAGCTCCAGCTGAATAAAGCCTCATCTGACCCTGTAAAATCAGTTCAGTGCAGGAAATAACAATACAAAATACATGCAAATATCCATTCTGACATTTTTCTGAAGGTGGATGATAGCTTTGATTATTTTTTTTTTCCCCACCAAAAGCATTCTGATGCTTAGTCATGATGAATACTGCAGGGCACCACAAGAATCTTTATAGCAAGTGTTTCAGTCTCAACAAGAAACTGGTGACTAAGAACAGGGTGGATGCTGCACCCCTTTAACTGAATCGAGGTAGGCAGCATTAACTGGTAAACAAATAATTATATTTTCACACTGAGAACAAGTAAGAAGTCTGAAAAGTCGAATAGCAAGTGAACTGCAATTTTGGTCATGAAGTTTAAATTTCAGTGAAGGTTGATTTGATAATGGAAGGGTAACTGCATCCTTCCAGTTTCATTAAAAAATGTAAAGAAAAGCCTTTCTGGAGATAGAGAAGTATTTTCTACTGAATCTTATCTACTGCAAAGTTCTTATTAAGGATGAGGATTTGAGGTCAATCCTCTAGTTTCAGGAAGTTAATCGAGTGATTAAGCTTTGACTAAAAATTTCAGGGATAAAGTTCTTCCAACTGAGCTTAACCTCAGCATGTGTGATGGAATTAAAACTTACTAAATCCTCACTGGCCAGAAAGACTTGTGTTTAAAACAAAACTGATGAGTTGTTGCTGCCATCCCAACGTTACACTGTATATAATTAACACAATGACAGGTTAATCACATTCAATTGCTTTTCCTGTTCTCAGTGGCTGTTATATAATATTTGAGAAAATAAAAGTAAATTTGGAACCTGCTCCTGCAAGTACAAACGTAAATACTCAGCGCAGTTCTGTTTTGCTCTACAGAGCTTAATACATGTGTATTGACCTACCCACATGCATCCACTTGAAACCAAGACCACTAATTAGATGCGAAGCATGCCAGGAAATTTGAGTTTCAGGGTTCTGCCACAATTGTGTGATGTACTTTAAAACCTTTGCCTGCAAGACACTGAGTGAGCACAAAAAATAATATTGAGTAGCATTTAACATCAGCTAATCAAAATCTCTGAATAACAAACAAAAAACAAATAACCTTTCTGCGGAAGAATTTGCCAAAGCATAAAAACAAAACATTTCTTATATATCCCCCAGACATTTTTTGGTAGTTTTCTCAGAAAAACACTCTAGTACACGCCCAACATTACTTCTGACAGTTACAATCACTCTGCATGCAAAGGCAGTTATAATGTTAGGTCTTCAACACTGTGACCCATAATGACTGGTGTTACTGTGGCTCAAAGCAGCAAGTGGGGAGAAGTGGTTCTGTCCCATAGGGACAGCCACAAGCCAGGCTGTTCAAAGTGAGTCACTTCACACACACAGAGTTCAAATTTTGATGTAGGAGCACATTTTCGAAAAATGTTTGGATTACATCGATACTGAAAAATGCTAAAAAGCCTTCTGCCTTTGAGGAAAAAAAAAAAAACCCAAAACAAAAACAAAACAAAACAAAAAAAACAAACACAAAAAAAACCCCCACACAACACAAAAAACAACCAAACAATGAACCTGTTAAGGGAACTTCGTGGTGTGACCCTTCACAAGACTCTCTGACAGCCACACTCCCAACGTCAGAGATTTTCACTGCTGGGACCAAAGCCCCTTCCCAGTGGCAGCCCCAGTGACCTGGTGGGTCACTGTGACTCCCCGCACACCTCACTCACAGTCAGGCCAGGCTTCTTCACCAGCTCGATTGCAGGTTTCCCAAAGCAGAGTCTCAGACATCTCGTTCCATAAAGAGTTCCATTCTGCAGTAAGACAGAAGCAGCCCGAGCTGGTGCCTCTGAGGAGAGAGCCCAAAGGAACTGCTGGGCTTTTATCCCCTCACAGTCCAAGCACTCCAAGGTCTCACTCTTCCTCCCAAGTTCCCCTCCCCTTCTCTGTCTCCTAGTGTCCATCCACCTGGCTGGTGACATCCATCTTCTTGCCCTCTATTATCAAGGCATTTTGTCTTGGGCTCCCACCAGAGCTCAATCCGCAGTTTGCAAACCAAGTTACCAGCACCAAATACATTCCTCAGCAAAAACAAATACCCCAAACATATTTGAATGATCCCTGATTGCAAACAAAGCTTTTGCAGAGCTTGTTGAAGACACAGTTCAACTGCACTGTTGCAGCCACGTTTGCCTGAACCTGTACAAGCTGGAAGAAAAGTACTGAGCAGAACCAAACAAGAGCTTTGTTTGTTTCCTTTTCTCCTTATAACTTTTAACACAAAGAGCAGATGGATGAGCTGTTCCTGTGCAACGACTTACGCACACAGTTGCTGAAGCTTCTGTGGATTGCAGGCACTGAGCGTGTGTCCTTCTGCCAATTCGAGTCCAACTCCCACACAAGTTCTGCAGGAATGGTCAGGCCACAGTGCGATGCCATCTTCCAGTGCTCTGAGAAGCCAGCAAGCCCTGCTGCCAGCAAGGCTACTTAGTTCAGGTTGTACACCGATAATTTTGTCTGAAGATAAAACGTCTGAAGCTACAATGCCTCCAACCCCAAAGCTGTTTTGCAGTGAGCAAGATTACTATATTAAGCTGTTCCCCTGTTCAATCCCTGAGCCTCTTGGCGCATTTCCTGGCTGTGACATCTGCCTATTAATATTTGACAGGAAAGCAGTCCAAAAGCAAAACTGTTTCAGGCCTCCAAGACCAGCGTTGACCTTATTTCTAATAATACACAAGAACTTCTATTCCACGTCTACTTTAGATTATGTGTGAAAGAAAACACAATACCTATAAAACACAGTACAGCTTTACCTAATAGCATGAAGAAATATATGGAACTAGAAAAAGAACAAAACACAAACACACACAAAATTATCCCCTTGCCACTAAAACAAAAAAAAAGAAAAAAATATTTTTGCATGGCATTTCTTACTCTTATCGTTTTCTCACTGTTCATACTTTTCCTAGAAATCGACACATCTCAAACTCATCTCAGAGCTTCTAACTTTTCTTAGCATCCCTCTCAGTCTTGGCACGAAATCTTCCACTCCTGCTTTCCTCTTGCTGACAGTTTCCTGTGGCTGTCAGGAATCTTCCCCATATTCCCGTACTCTCTGTGTTTGCTTGTTCTTTCTCTGCCCTGCTAAACACCAGAGAAGACATTTGGGAGAACAGAGTTTAAAGGTTTGGTTCAAGTGCATTCCCTTTAACAGCAGCATGGCTTGAGCAATGTTAGCAAAAATATTTTTGAGGCTTTAGGTTACTTTATGGATGAATGTCTTCTAAGAGACCATTATTGTTGTCAAGTGAATCATTACTCGTGTTAGAACAAAAGACGTACATGTGATTGGTTTGTGGTAATGAGACCTAATTTAGGCTATCAGAAAAGCACACCTTGAAGAAAACCAGGAGGTTTCAATACAGGTTCCCAAAAAGTACAAACACTAGATTACAGCAAAGGCCATGAGAGAGGGAGCACAGGATGATGGCAAAGCTGCCAGGGCTACAAACACAAATCGGAAATGGTCAATTATAGTCACTAAGGGAGCACAAGTTTGTGAGCTGAAGAAGAAAAATGGTTTTACAAGTCAATAAAGATCAAGTTAATAAACTGTGTTTGCCAAACAATAAAAATGAACCAAAGCAGCCTCCAGCTGCAGAGGAAGAAACACTCTAGGTCAACATCCCACTTCTCCCAACAAAGAGAAGAAAGAACCATCAATATCAAAGACTTCTTGTGAAGAACTTGAGGTGCTGACCACTCACCATAACTCCATACAACGCTTCTCTACTGAATTGTCACCATCAATCTTAACCCCAAGAGGTTTTACAAAAGTGAAGGGTAACACCAGAGGAAGGAGTACGTACAGAATGTCTGTTTCTATCAGTTCTGATTGTCCCATTATTGGGAACGACTTGTAATAGTTGCATAATTTGGTCTGTAAGAATTAATATCATTACACCAAGACTAACAGTTCTCTGAGTAGACTTAAGACTTTAATGAGATTAAGAACAAATGCTTGATTTAGCATATACACTGTGTTTCTTTAGGCCACACTAACACAGGGTGCTTCACACATACCTTGCTCTTAAAGATTAAAGTTAAGATGCAAAGTTGTGGCTTGAAAGGAGATAAACTTGCCCAGAAGCTTTAATTCACATCTTTATCCTTCTGACCCTACAAGTTAATGAATTAGAAAGAAAAGCTGATGGCTGCTCTCCAGATCACCTTCCTTAAGAGATGCACATTAGTAACAGAGATCAAGAACCACATCTCTCTTCCCTGATGGGATCAGTAACAAAAAAATGAACAATTTCAACCGGATCCAACTGGTTCTGACGGGTGTCAACAAGTGAAAAACGGTTTAGACTGGTTTAAACAGTATCCAACCAGTTCAGCCCAGCACAAACTGGTTCTGGCCGGCTGAAACCGGTTTGAACTAGATCTGACCATTTCTGACTGCTTCAGACAGGTCTGAACTGGTTCGAAGCAGTTCTAATTGGTTCAAATCAGTTTCGATCTCATCCAACCAGTTCTAACTGGTTTTGGCCAGATACCACCAGTTCTGAACGGTTCAATCCAATTTTGACCAGATCCAATCAGTGTGAACCAGTTTAAACTGGTTTGAATTGGTTTGTATTAGTTTGAACAAGATCAAAATAAGGAATAAAGGCAGTGTTTAAGGTTTTAATGAAAATTCGTGGAGATTCCAGTCTCCTCATCACCTGCCCCACGCTGTTCTGTCACCACAGTGCCAAACTCCACGGAGGAGCAGCAGCAGGAGAGGTCCTGAGCAGAAAAATCAGGCAGCCCTGTCACTATCTTGGCAACCACGTGTGGTTTTTATCTATACACAGAAAAGCTCCCAGAGTTTAATGACTGTAATAAAGCTGAAATAAAATAAAATGGCTGTGATAGCGGTTTCAGAGAACATAAAAAATGGTAGTTACACCTAAGATGGTAAGCTAATTTGTACTCATTTTCTGGCATTATTAACAACTACACAGGAAAATTAATCAATACCTAAGCTATCTTATTTTCCTTTAAGTGACAAAGCCCTGTCTCAAATGGGTTTATATTTTATAAAGATGGGATTATTAGATTAAGCAAGCAAAACTTCTGTGTAGATTAAAACCTTTTAACATCTTTGTCATTAGAAAAATACTAAATTTAATATATGTTACATTATTATGGGTTCTGTTTACATGGGAGGCTGCAAGTTTAAAAGCTCCAATCTGAAATGAGAAATGGTTTCCATGAACTGCCATTGATAATGCAGCACATGAAAATATTACACATATTTACCAATCTTTTCAAATAAACATGCATAACGTTCAATAATTTATCTAAATGGTGCACAGAATAAAATTAGGACACAAAAAAGTTACAGACGCTTATCCCCAGTTTTGAGACAAAACACCTGCAGCAGAGTTTCTACTCATGAGCTTGAAAGCTTTGTACTAAGAATGAAATACATCTAATAAAGCATTTAATGGATGAACATACTTAGAATGCTGGTAAAAAATGACAAACTCCACCTAAAATGCATTAAGTGAAAAACTGATGAAACAAGATACAATAAGACAACATCAGAGAAACACGGCAGCAAAGAGTGGATCAGAATATTTCCAGCTACCTGAGTAGCCACAGAAACAGGGGAGGATTTGTCTTGAAGGATTTCAGTGACACCCCATTTTGTGTAAGCCTACACAGATTTTGAAGGCATGTATCCAGCTAAACACGTCTGGGAAAATTAAATTAAAACAAACAAACCAAGGGGGGGAAAAAAAAAAAAAAAAAAAAAAAAAAAAACAAAAACAACAACCAAACCAACAAACTCAAAAGCCCCCCAAACAAAACAAAACAGGTGTTGCCTGTGGTCATATGAAGAGGGAGAGTGGGGAGCTGCGTGGAATAGTTGCTCTATTATTGTCACTGTCATGGAATAACTTACATCAAAGTGAGTAAAAATCTTTAAAAATCTTAGCATTTGTGACCAAAATTTAGATCCACACAACACAGCTGATACATTGAGAAATGGTAAAACTGAAATTTAAGGACCATCAAACAAGAGGAAGAAAACCAAAAGCCAAGGAATATTAAAAAAAAAAGCAAAGAGTGAAAAGGTGATGGACTGAAACAAAATACTATGAATGGTTCCCCAATAGACAAAGAAGGCTGCAAAACATAATAGTTTGAAGAATTATTTCAAGAACGTGAAAAAATGTTGCTAAATTGTTTATTTACGTTTTGGTCATCACATCTTCAAGACTTATCTCTGTTCCAATTTGCTGGAGTAGCAAGACACAGCAAATAAAAGAAAAAAGACTGTATAAGACCTATAATACTGAATAAAGAATCAACTAGGTTTTTTATGCCTTTAGGCCACCAAGAAAGAAATACAAGTAGAACTCCAAAGCATATTTTTTAAAGATCAGCAAAATACAAGGGCAAAAAAATATTGTGATAATTTAAAACAAAATGTTAATAGAGAGGAAGTAGATTTTAAAAATTTTCTATATTCTAAGACTGTAGCACTTTAAATTTTAATCTTGTATTTAAAGCTGTAACTATGCATACACGACATGATGTAAGACAAATCTCTTAATTCATTATATAAGACTTCTTTCAATGTATAAAATTATGCCTGTCCTTGGAATGTTGCAAAGTTTAACTAGTTTATATTTTATTTAGTACTTATGATCCTAACAGCAGGCTGCCTTAGGCCTCATTTCCACTTAATTCAGAAAAACAACATTCCTTATTCATGTACTGTCTGATCAAAGGCTTACATTTAGCAGAACACACACTAAAAAAAAGCCTATTTTGAGTAGATTTCTTACAGCTAAATAAGAAACTGAGCCCAGCTCATGGAAAATTTATTAGTTCAGGTCATACTGGTTTTGCAATTTGTGCACAAAGTTGTCTTGCCAAATTTAAAGCATTCAAAATCAAAAAGAATAAAAGTAATGGTACTATATGGATACATAATGGCATAAACACAGGCATAACAATAACTGAATAGAAAAAAATACAGGGGAGGCTTCTTCTCTTGAGTGGTTCACGTTTGCATTTATTTACATTATTTGCATGCTGATTAAAACCACTTTGGGCAGAAAGGACTCCAGGCATTCACACAATTGCGTTCGTGCTGATGGATCTTTGGGCCCAGCAGTCACAAGGCTGTGCAGACAGAGGGAAATGCCAATTACTTTGCCTTGAGTATCATGGGCAGATTGCTTGTACTTGGACAAGCCTGCGTGTCCCATCAGTCACCTCCTGTCAAGGTACAGAACTGAAGTTCTACTTAAACCACCGGGGTAGAATAAGGTCAAGTCAATCACATTCAATTTCTAGGATGGTTTAAATACCCGGTACACCTCATACAGCCACTGACAGAACAAATAAATGGTCAGTGGAGCTACAAAAATTATTATCTCTTAAATTCTAATTCCCTTGAATTTGTTGTGATGGTCTACCTGATTTCTGATACCCTCTCAGGAGTTTTGCAATCAAGATGCCTCAGCTCCCAGCAGTGCTCATGGTGGAGGTAAGGCAGAGTACAGCTGAAGTACTTCACAGCTAACCACCAAAACAAATTCTGGCTGAGCTTTTGTTCATTTTGCTGTGCTGAAACTAATAAGCAGATGCAGTTTTATCTAGTCAAAGACACAGGCAAAGAGATTATTTTAAGGACCTGTGAACTGACAATGCTTCTGGACTAAAATTAATGCCATGGAGCTCAAGACAAGCACCATCCTGGCTTACGGTGTTCTGGTGCCAGCTTTATTTTACTTGAAATACAAGTTTGTTATGCTTGACAAACTGAGTGTGACCAGAAACACTTCATTTGTTTTACTTCAGCTGCTGCACAGGAGACAGGCACAAAAGCGTTCAATCCGGTATTGAATGAGTTTGGTTTGCCTGATTTCTTACTTCTGTTAAATATCTACCTGCCTAAAAGGACAGGAAAATGGCAACATTTGTAAAGTTTCAGGTTCACACATGAGAAACATAAAGATAAATAAAGAAATGTTTGCAAACAATTTACATTTTAGATTTCATTGATAAAAGCAGTCATTTTTTCCCTTTTAGAATGTTTCCAACTTCCTGCTTATAAAATAACTATCACTCCCCAACAGCCTGTTGTCCACTCAAGAGCAAACATTTCCTTAAGATGTAAGTGTAAAACCTCACTTAAAGCTACAAATTTTGACTAGAGGTTTTTTACTCTAGGGATTTCTCTTCTTTAATCATTGTGAAAGAGATCCTAGCCCATCTCAAATTAGCTTTTTTCCCAGCATCTTTCAAGTGAGAAA
The DNA here is from genome assembly GCA_013397865.1 of Struthidea cinerea. Lineage (NCBI taxonomy): Eukaryota > Metazoa > Chordata > Aves > Passeriformes > Corcoracidae > Struthidea > Struthidea cinerea. The sequence continues at coordinate 411,621 of VZTI01005189.1, forward strand.
TCTGAAGAAGAAACAATTTGGATATTAATTATCATTTGTTCTTAGAGCTGGCCTTACAAGCCTTTCAAAACAAATTTGTCTGCAGATCCCCAACGGCAGGAGCTGGAGCAATCTGTCCTGTTCTTTAGTCGAAAGAATGGATCCCTCTATCCAGATCCATTTAGTCCTTGAAGTACTTCGCACGGGCATTGATTCTTTGTCAGACTTCCACTGGTTTTGACCGAGATTCCCTTTCTCCCATGTCCAGTGTATCAGTTATGTTACAGTATCAATTCTGTGAGTTCAGAAAGTCCATTTCACTCTTGCGCATTTGTTAACTATCCCTTTCTTTCACTTTGTCCTAGAAACTACGTAAGACAACAGAAATCCTAGGGTCAACAAAGCTGGGTTTTTCCTCTGTGAAAGAGATGATTCTTTAAAATCCCCCGTAAGGTCTTATTAAGGAGAAAAAAAGGCTTTCTGAGCAACGGCAATGGAGTTTATATCCGATTTTTGAAGTAACATTTATCTACAGCAGTTGTCTCCAAATCAGCATTTCTGGCTGGTTTCCTCTGGACAAGACAATTTCTTTCTCAGGCTTCAGTCCTTGACTTGTGATAATCACAACCCTGGACTGTCAAGTGTTGCTTCAGCGTCCCTTGGCCACCACACACATGGCTCAGCAGCCACACAGATGGGCCGGGCTGCTGTCAGTGCTCCATGTGCCCCAACACCAGAACTGTGGCCCCAACACCAGAACTGTGACCCCAACACCATGGGCATCAAAAGTGCCTTGTCCGAGATCCTCTCACTTTTTATTTTCCCCCATTACACGCCACGCATTTTATTGGATATATACTTTCTCTAGCTGCGTGACCCCGAAGTTGTGCTCCCTCAGGTATTTTCTCTAGTCTTGAATCAAGTTTTTAGATTTGCTTCTCCTTCCTATGTTTTATTATTCCGCTGATTTCACATGCTAACTGAAAACGGAATTAACTTTCTGGTTTGCTTTCTCCGTGAGGCAAATTGAATTTGTTACCTCCACCACAAATTAATACAATACAGCTTGGAAAAAATATTTTATATATACTTGGAAAACTTGTAACACACTTCATGTCACTAGTTGGCACATGAATAATTCAGACTCAATTACTCAGTGACAGAGTCACTATACAAACTGCAAAAAAAAATTAATTGTTTATTTCTTAGTGTGAAGGAAGATAGCCCCCTATATTCAGCATCTGAAATAGTGCAGTGAGTAGATATAGGAACAGGAAGTTTTAGTGACAACAGGAGGACAGGCAAAGAACGTTGTTTTCTTTCACAGTTCTGTGTTCCTGGCATTAGAGCCAAACAAAGTTTAAGCAGTAGATGAACTGATGATGTTACCTGCAGAGCAGCAATTTGATTTGACCCTCACCCACACAAAAGACATTTCTTAAAAGATGAGACATTTTCTGAAATAATTGGGACAAAGCAAACAAATGAACAATCAATTTCATAAATGAGCATATCTTTGGCAAGAGGGAGGTGTGCTGGAACTTGGGAAAACCTGGAGACCACAGCAGGTCAGGAGACCTCAAACAGATATTACTTTCATTAAAACTGCTGGAAGAAACCCCCAAAAAAACCCAACACATAAAACAGCTTGAATCCAAGCACCTACACTTCAGTCTTTGCCAAGGGAGGAAGGAAAGTTTGTTTCCCTTTCAAGAGGGAAATAAACTTGATACAACAGTCACTGGAAAATAGGCAGTCAGTCTGAAGCAGAGTTGCTAAATCCATTGAGTACTTCAAGAACTGACACAAAATCTCATGATTTCATATTAAATTTGCTTTTCACTTGCCTAGTGAAAACACGCAAGCTTAAAACATCTGAAAATTAGACACCAAGGAGACAAGAAGAAAGGTCAGAACTTCTCTGAAGTCCAAAAAAGTAACTTGGGTTATTGTCTAATTTAATTTGTGAGAGATAAGACTTAGCACAGGACAGGAAAAAGATCAGACAGTGACACATTTACATCTACACAGTGATAAGCCTACCCATGCTATTGAACTGCAGAAGTGATCATTACTTGTGACCACACAATGCTGAGTATTCAGGCAAACAAACTTGCATTTGCCCCAAGGCAATCATTTATCTGTTTGTTTGCATTTCAATTTGGGTTTTTTAATTTCTTTCTTTTTAAAGCAAACGCATATATTTAGTCTTTGCTTCACTCCAAAAAAGGTTTGAGATTCCCTTGCTATGGGGAAAGCTCATTCTAACCCCAACAACAGAAAAAATTTAACTAAGTACTTGAAATTACTAGTGGGACAGAAAAGAGTGATGACATATACATGTAAAAAAAAAAAAAAAAAAAAAAAAAAACAAAATAAACAAACGAAAAAACACCCAACCACAAAAATCCACACCAAAACACCCAAACAAAGCCCTATTTTTGCCCCTCTCATCAGAAACACTTCCTGCACGCTTGGACTGAAGTCCCTCTTGGTTCTTCTGATACAGTTGGCCAAGGGAAGCACACATATACTAGCTCTGATGATTAAATGCCACAAGACAACATTTAGAGATAGATTTGGCTTTAAATTACAGATGATAATTTAGCATATTTTACTTTTCCAGTGTTGAATTCTTCAGTGAAAACTGAACAGTCATGTATTGAGAAATTTCCTTTCACATTTAAATTCAGTTCCTTCAAAACTTTATTAACTTTGAGACTAAAGCAAAAGCTTTGAATCAAATGTTCAGTAATAAGATCTCAAAAAGCATTTGTTAAATAGTTAAAACTCTATTAAAATTAAAGGAACAATTTCACTTTTTGAAAAGAAAAATATCACAGAAGTGGTCTGTAAGACTATGCTAAAATATGTATTAAAATAATTCAAATTATAGTGAATTTTTTACAGCTAAAAGTATGTGGTCATGGGTGGCATGGAACCTTAAGGGTTTTTGCTTTTAACATCCTGTTAGTGAAGTGCTTCAAATATCCTAAAAACAACAGTTGTAAGAAAACAGGGTTTATTGTGAATTGGTAATTGATGCTATAAGCTGCAGAAATAAAAAAAAAAAAAAATCTTGTTTTTTTTGTTGTTTTTTTTTTTTTTTTAATTGACAAGTTAGACATGGCAACAAAACCAAACAAATAAAAGCATTGCTTGCACCATTGCCAACATTAGCCAGAATTAGTCAGACTTTGCCTTCTAACAGGTGATTTTGGTAGTGGCGATAAATTCAACTAAAATGTGATGTATGCAAACTAGAATTAAATGAGCTGGATTACCTGCAAATTGCAATACATCTCATTTGTTATTTCCTCACATGCAGAAGCAAAGATAACATTTTAAAAGGCATGGACAACATTACAATTTATTACTGCAGCACAGCCATGACCTGCTGTACAAAGCAATCACACAGCTGCAGAAAAGCCCTGCTTAATTATCCCTTCTAGTTTAGGCTCCTTCGTAACTCCACTGCAGAGTCTTAGCTGCACCAATCCCAAATTCTCCACTCCTTACACCGGAGACAGCAACAATCACAGGGTTTGGTTTACAACGGTACCCTACAGAGGGCTGCAGACAGGCTGGCACAGCCACTCGGAGGTGTGAACTGATCCTGTTTGTCGGAGCAGGTGCTAATGAAAATGCAAAATGATAACAATCTAGAAGTCAGCGTTAATTGTTCCACTGCTGAACACGACAGAAGGAAAAAGTCACCGGTGAATCTACTGTTATCGAATGCAGCAGCAAGGAGTTATACAGTGGATGGAGAAGGCAACAGGATACTTCTACCAAAGGCTGCTGGAGGAGGCAAGGAGGATAAATAATTTTCCATCTAGGGTTTAGAGCATTATTTATCTTATTCCAAGACAGACATGAGAGGAACAGACATAAATTTATGGAACTGTCTGCTGTGGCATGACAGGACCAAAAGAATCAATGAAACAAAGTCCTGAAGGAAAAAAAAAAAAAATATCTCCTCTTCTTATTTACAGTCCGCTGCTTATAAAATTATGCTGGTGCTGACCACCAAGGGCTAGAGAGCAGCCATCATCCAAACAGGCCACAAATCATAGAATCACAGAATGGTTTGGGTTGGAAAGGACCTTAAGGATCATCTAGTTTCAAACCCCCTGCTATGGGCAAGGACACCTTCCACTAGACTGGCTTGCACAGAGCTCCACCAATCTGAATACTTTCAGGGATAGGGCGCCCAAAACTTCTCTGGGCAACCTGTTCCAGTGCCTCACCACACTCACAGTGAAGAATTTCTTCTTAATATCTAATATAAACCTGCCCTCTTTCAGTTTGAAGACATTACCTTTTGTTTTATAATGACATGCCCTCATAAAAAGACTGCAACAACACTGTAAAGTGAATGAAGTACAAAATGCTGGGCTTGCCCTGGTTCCCACCAGGTTAAATCCTGTTGCACTTCACTATTTCAAGCCTAGGAGCATCTGACACATTTTGTTCTCCCGCTGTTTGCTCACCCCTGGGAGCAGCCACCCCTGGCACAGCAGAGCTCTCTCCTCCAGAACCTGGAAGAACGGTGGGACAGGCCTGGTGCCCCTCGGTCCACACCCAGCAGCATCCCGGAGGTGGCAAACACAAACTGCAGGCTGGAGACTAAAAAAAAAAAAAAATATTTCCAGTCCTTTCCACATAAACCACAGCCGGAGCATAACAGGGCTGTCCGCAAATTATCCATGTGGATAATTGTTTTACAAATGTAGCCATCTTTTTTGACAGTATCTTAATTGTTATTTTGAAATACCACTTACCCTCTAACTTCTCAACTACTCTGTAATAAAACACCCCACGAGGTGTTACAAACATTCAAATATCCCACTCATTTAAATAAGGCGCTGTTATAGCACAGTGAGCACAACATCACATAATTTCACAAAATTCGTTGTAGATATTTAAAACTGATTACATTTTTTTTGTTTGAGAAAGCGATTTGTGCAGGAGCTCCATCATATAAGCAATATTTGTACCCGAGATTACATAGTCCCTTTCAAACAATGTGTGGTAAATTGTTGATTATAGTCAATTAAAGGATGAAGTGGTTTTATGCTACACGGTTCTTTCAACCATAGGAAATGACTCGCAAATGCTATCAAACAACAAAACCTATGAAAACATGCTAAAAGCAACAACATACCTTGCACACAATGGGTAAGTTGTAGAGATTCCCTAAATCGAAAACCATTCTGGCACCTGTGTGCCTGCAGTACAAGTCTTCACATTACAGAAATGATCAAAGCAGTACTCTATTACCAATTTCAGCTAAAGCAATTGTCAATTATTTTTTTCTGTTCCTTTTTGAGGCTTAATGTTACCTCATATCAAAAAAAAAAAAAAAAATTCTAAAAATCCAGCCTACAACTAGAATGTTCCCACCTTTTTGCAGGGGAAAAAGAAAACAGATGGTGTCTTCTCCAGTGATAAACTAGGTAATCTGTATTCCCTTCTAGAGACGCCAGTCTTGGTCTTCCTATGTTTTATTTTATCTGGCACATCAGCTGTTATATCATCCTGTTTTTATCACCAGTTCTCCAGACAACCACCAATGTCTGGCACACCCCTTTGTGAATTAAATGCAAAATCAGATGGTTTAACCTGCCTTGTTCAACTCTGTACTACAGCACTGCAGAGAGTTTTCTGAAGAGATCTTGCACAGTGCATCTTCTTAGTTTTATTAGCCTTATGTGTCAAAGTGAAAGCTTTAAACAAACCATTCAGAAGATTTTACCACTGCAAATGGAAACAAAGGAGAACAGGCTAATCAACCACGTTCAGTAAATAACTGATGGAACAACAAAGAGCAACAATAACAAATCAAATGTTTGCGTTAATTGATTCTGCCAAGTGCCTTTTCATTAATACCAGGTCATACTTCTAGAGTATGTCAATAAGTATAAGCAATACACAGCCTTCAAGAGCAATCACTGCTGCTAACAAGCAGAATGTTCTAATGATTGTTTCTTTGCTTAAACATTTGGATAAAAAGCCCCTCTCCACTGGAACAGGAACAATGACTCTTCATGTCACTGTCTCTCTCTGATCTGCTCTGGGTAACATTAAGCCAGGATGAGGCCCCAGGGCAGGAAGAGCTTGTGGTGCTCTCTGAACAATGCTCCATGGCCTCTGCCATCCATGAGGAGCACTGGTTCTCCTCAAAACCATGCCATGCCAAAGTGAGCCTAGACCAACTTGGAATCAGGGCACAGGCTTGAATCCAGAGTCAGGCAAGCTTCAAAACCAGGCCATCTCCTCAAAATCACGCCATGCCAAAGTAAATCTAGACCAACTCGGAGTCAGGGCTTAAATCCAGAGTCAGGCAAGCTTCAAAACCAGGCCATCTCCTCAAAATCACGCCATGCCAAAGTAAATCTAGACCAACTCGGAGTCAGGGCTTAAATCCAGAGTCAGGCAAGGTCCTGGGTGCCATGGCGGAACCTCACTCTGGCTGCCTGGAGCTCAGTGGTGTGAATGCACTCCCTGCTTTCCTCACTGAGCTTTTGAAAGGATTAGATAGCTAATATTTTAAAACCTTTAAAAGATTAAAAACTTGTAAAAGACTTGCAAAGTGACCTTGCAAGTTTGAGTTGTTTACAAACTTCACTTTATGAACTCCATTGGTTTATGTTTACAGGTGTGACAAAGATATACTTCAGTCTTTGGAAATTAGGATGCATATTATATTTGTCCCCTCGAATATTGTAAATCTATAATGCTACTGCACGCATAAAAAATACATAACCAGAACTCCATTTTCTGATCAAAATCTAATTTCATGCCCAGCTTTTTATTTGCTTATACCAGTACTACTGTGGAATAAATATGCCCACAGACCAAGTAGCCTCACAGTTTGAAGTTAAAAAATATGGGGGAAAAAAGTATATATGCAGATTTGCATCTATTTAATCACAAATAAAAACCACTGCATTTTCTTGCAGTCTGGAACTGTACCATGTTACCTTAATCATCAACAGAAGGCAAAAACCTATTTCACAAATGTTTCAAAAAAGCACTCAAAATGTAGATTTCAATGTGCTGACTAAAGCTGGCGCAAACTGCTAAGCAAATAAAACAACTGAACCTTTGTTATTGATAGAGAGCACTCAGGCAGCCCCAGGGTTCAGCAGAATACTAAACAGATTACTGGAACAACAACCAACCCCGACTCAATTCTCAAAGTTTTCTACAAGACGGAAAGTTCTATTATTTTACAAAGAGCTGAGAAATGAGTTATCAGAAACGCTTTTTTTCCCAGCATTTTCTTCTCTAGATTCTGTTAGCTATTTCACAGGAACGCATGTGTAACGAAGTCCTTAGAATTAATCCTCATAGCCCAAAAAGCCTCAACGGATGCTACACGTATAGATCCCATCAGAGGTGACAGACTTCCAGCTCCTTCTCAATTAACCAACAGAGCTGCAAGAGATGCTCTCTCTTGGAGGCCGTATCTCACACATAACCACACTACATAAATTGCTTTAAAATAAAATAATGGCTACTGTTCAGACAGATCAATTTTCCAATGTATTTCACCTTTAGTTCCAAAAACAATTAAGGCAGTAAATGTTTCCCAGCCTATCACTGCTGCTTCAAACATTCTTCCTGAATGCACGGCTTCAAAATCAATGCAAACGCTTTTCCAACAGTGCGGGCTGTTTGGTGATGTCCAAAACAAGTAGTGTGGGCCAACTGGAAGCAGATACATAAGAAGAAACAGCTGGCAAAGAAGATCTTCTGTCTGTTTCACACATTTCCACAAAAAATCTTGCCTCTCATCAGCTGTTGGAAGCTGGAAAAAATCACACTGAACACTGCTGGAGAGCTTTACAGATTCTTATTACTGTAACTATTTCAGCTTCAACGTGTTCGAAAGAGCCTTTCAAACGGGAGTGAGAAAATGAGTATTTTTAAAACATTTATGTGATAGATTCCTAACACAGATGGGTTGATTCCCTAATTAAAAAAAATTACAAATAAGGAGGAACCAGAACCCTCAAACTTTTGTGGAGTTCTGTGAGAGAAAACAGCCAGTCTTGAAAACATTCCTTAAACATAACTAAGAAAACAACCAGCAAGAAGCACCTGTTGCCATCAAGCAAATCATATTGTCAGTGTCTGAGCAAGTGATTACAGCTGAAAACAAAGTAGAGTTTCACTGAAATAAAAATAATGGTCTCAAATGAAGACATTTTTAATAGTTAAGTTAAATGATCAAAACAGTTATAATAATTAATGCTTTTATGTGATAGTTAAGCCTCCAAAACAGTAGGTTATTTTTCCCAATTCTAAATACAAATTTTAGAAATACGTAGTAAAATAGAACAAAGCTACCTGTTCACACTAACACAGTTGAAGTGGGAGGGAGATATTGTTTACAATACAATTTAAAAGACTAGTAATTTTGTAAACTGCAGATGAAGATTTCCAAAAGCAGTTCATTAGTTGTTGAGGTGATCTGAATAACATTTGAAGAAAGCATTTTAACTGCATCCAAGTTTCTTTAAGTATGTTGTCCATCTTCCAAATTCTGCTCCGGAGATCTAATTGGACTGCGTTTCCTTGAAGCTGAAGCTCACTGTGGTACTTCTGCAGTGTTCCTAATCTCTTTGTGGGCCTTGTATATTTTTCTTCTTCCTAAACTTTCAAGTATTTCCATCTCCTCACAGTTTAGTATTCCATGCTAACTTTATTAGCATGCTGTTAAACACTCTCTCCCAGATCATTAATAAAGACATTAAAAATGACTGGTTCTAGCAGTGATCCCTGTGGTACCCTCAAGCCGCCCTTTGTTTGTAGTGTTTCAGCCAGCTTTTAATCCACATGACAGTGCTCTTATCCAAGCCAATTTGAATTAATTTTGCAAGTCAGGTTTAGCAAAGCAACAGCCAACCTTTTGCAAAAATCCAAAATTACTACACTGATTTCTTCCTCGTTCCCCTCCCCCAAGTTTTGTAGGTTTTTGAATCAACTAAAACAGTAAGCATTATTTACCAAATTAATTGACAATTATATGCTATGTATTTGTTTTATCATATCCTTTGGATTTTTTTTTATACAATTTTTAGTGCTACATCTGCTTTTTTCCTGGTATTTTACATTTCCTTCTGAGATTCTGGTACTTTAGGAGTGATAGGCAGTGCTGTATTAGACGCTGCCTTGCCAAGGACTGATCTGATGACTAAAAAGTGGTAAGGAGTATAGCCTTAGGCTCTACAGAGAAAGCAAAAATAGGTTTATCTAGGAAATCAATCTGTATCACCATTGGTAGGATTTCAGTATAAGTTGTAGGATACTGTAGTTTTATTGAAATGGAGTTAAGACCAAACTAACCCATTTTCAACATAAACGGGATCCAGCCTTCACAACAGAAATTGTGAAGGTAAATATCAAAAGTCATAATCTATGTCAATTGTTGAGTAAATAGTAAATAAGGAATATCTGCACCTTCCTGTAAGACTGTATGGGTAGTTAAAGACATTTTCAAGTTATTTCATTTCTTGCTTTTTATCTATAATTATTAATTATTTTACAGGATTTTAACTTAATAACTTTCTGTTGACAAATGCTTTTTCTCAATTTCCCTTGTCAAAGAGTCCTACTTAAAATTGATTTCAGTATCCCAGGCAACTGATCTCCTGTATTTGGTAACTTGTCTAGGATTTTGTGTGCACATGCCTTGACCCGTAGTTGTAAAATGAACTTCTGAAGATTTTTAGTTCACCCCACCTTTTATAAACACCTTATGTTTATAAAAGACTACCTCTAAAAAGCAGTGATAAGTCATAATTTATCAACTTTATCAAGAATGTAAGAGTTTCACTATGCTCACATGCCCTAAACTCCTTATTTCTAAAATCCTTCCAAAATAAATTTCTAAACTTTGATGTCCTTGTATTACTACATTATGCAAAATCACTGAATTTTGATGACTGCAAACAGACAGCATCCAGCAGTTCCAAACACAATTTTTCACAGGGTTCTAAGAAGAGCCACAACAATCAGACCTAAAACTTCAATCTTATCATGATGGGCTATGTAGTTATAATAATATTCCCTTTAATAAAGCAAAGGTCTGTTATTACCTTCATACACCTAAGAATCCCTTTACAAGAATTAACAAAGTAATGGACATGAAATACAGCTCCTTTTTATTAAAAGCAACATATTTTCCTTTCCAAGGCAGAATTAGCCAGTGGGTTTTTCAGTACTGTGGAAGTTAGAGAGATGTGAGGAGGCGTGATACAGAAATATTTAGTTCTGTGCTGTTGGAGTCAACGCACTTCATGAAGAAATAAGTAAACCCTTCTTTATGAAATGCTTCCTTCTTGTCATCAGCATACTCAGTAGCCCATTATGAAGAAATTATACCTCGTCTTGAAGGCCCAAGATTTCAAGCTTACTCCTCATTTAATTTTATTAGGTGCGTAAAAATATCCCTTTCTGTAATCTATACTAAGGTTCTTTTCAATTATTGCCTGCCTAAGACTCCCATTCTTTTAAGTTTTCTGTTAAAAGAAGGGGAAAAAATGAGTTTATAACTTGTGCTTATCTGTGAGCTTCTGCTGGACAACATGCACCATTGTATTGCCGGCAAACAGATCTGCAGATCGCCTCCTGTATTTCTGGGTAAAGTGGCTGAAGAGAGACCATTTCAACTCCTGCAAAGAATGTATGGTACAAACACATTGCAATTGCAATTTTTTGCTCTTGCAATTAGCAATTTCATTTTGTGCTTTTGTAATGTCAATTACCTCCACTGGCATATCCCATCACTGACCTCTATCCAGAGTATTTTCATTTCAGTGCTCCCTATGGGAATGTTATCATCATATCCCTTCTTCCCTGCTCTCTCTACTCCCTCTTCCTCCTTTCTTGTATCCTGTTCCAAGCCTACATTGCTGGATTGTGCCAACTGCTATTCAGTCCTGATCTTGCACAAACAATTCATATAAAATCAAGAAGAAACAGATTAAATCAGCAACGCGGGACCAGCAATGTGCTGCCGAGGCAATGGCAATTCCCCTGGTCTTGTTTTTCATGGATCTCCTGGTCCTGATGGCTGTGCTACACCTGAAAGAAGGAACTTGTGTGGGCTGAGAGGTGAGAAGAACAGGATATTCTAGATCTTGGAGATTTTCCTTCTCCATGACTACAGCCACAGGCATCTTTCCCACTCACTGAAACGGAGGAAACAAGAAGCCACCCCTTTTTCATTCTCCAGTGCTTGATTCTGATGAATCAGAATTTCATATGCAGATCTAACTTTCCCCCTAACAAAACTAAGCAGTTCAAAGTCCTTGCTGTCAAAAGTTCCTTTTGCTCCCTCTCTTTCTTTCTCAAGTTCTTCTGTCTCAAAAGTACATTCCTGTACACACTTGAAAGCAGACACTGCACGATGGAATGTATTATCCACTGCTCACCCTCAGTAAGCATTTTTACATAGGTTTCATGTTCAAATTTCAAGGATTTTTGTCAAGCCATTTATGTAGGTACAAACTCCTTAAAGTGCCCGTTGGGGACATGTGTCTTCCCAATACCATCATTTTAAGTGACTTCAATACTCCTGTCCCCAGGTAAAAGTCATGATGCAATTCTATCAGACAGTTGCTGTACTTTGCGCAGTGTGGGTGTGAGAGCTAATTTTGTCCTTAGATTCAGAGGCTTCATTAACAGTCTTAACACATTCACTGCAGCTTTCTAAATCCTTTCAGGCTTTAACACTTAAGCTACTGTGAAAAAAAAAAAAAAAAATGGAAGTTCATATACAGAAAATGTTATTTCTCTAACCCAAATAAAGCAGATCTTTTAGACAATGCTAAATGCCACATTACAGCACATCATTCCACTGAAATGAAATTTATGAGAAATAAATCACAGCTAATAAAGGCTGTAAATCACTATTTTGGGCAATTTATCCTGATATAAAACATGTGAAACTCCGAATTGAGATGCATAGGGGAAAAAAATGAAAATTGTGTCTATTATATGAAGGCATATGAACATCAACATAATGCATATTCCACCACTTTGTTTTTATGCCTTTATATTCTAAGAATTTCATCATGTGACAGTATATTGACTAAAAAATTAAATAATTAAAGCACATTGAGAAAAAAAACAACTTTTTTCTTCCCTTAGACAGGTATTTTTTCTAGCTTTAATGTTTCATACAGTGAGGTAAATTTTAGCTATTTCCTGAACAAAAAAATATTAATATAAAAAACCAACCCTGACACTCTTCGCAGTATTTTTTTCAGTATATGTCACTTGCAGGATGAGGGAAAAAAAAGATAAATTAGTCCTTTTTGTGGGTCACACAAAGCTTCCATGTACAAAAAATATTTTCCTCAACCGATACATGTCGTATGAGACAATCTGTCTCAATTATATTTTATTCCTTAAAAACTGTCCATGATACCAAATTGTAATACAGATAACCAAACTTTTACACATGTTGCTGTTTTGGATCTAGGAGGGTTAAAGTTTTGCATATAAATAATACAGAATCCAGCTATATTTCCAATTAATGTGAAAAGTTACAGCTATATTTATAACTTCAGTAAAAAAAGGAAGCTTTACTGTTATCCGGATATTATTGCTGATTCATTTCTGCTCCTTTTCATGCTCACTAATCCCAACCCAAAGGCTGCTTCTTTTTGATTCTGACTTTATGATTGAAGTAATACAAGAAATTTTAAATTATGGATGAACTTCATTCCAGTTCGCCTTGTTCCACACCAAATGACTTCCAACAGTTGCAAAACACAACTTTATTTCCAGCAGCAATGAGGGAGGGTTGGCATAAGAGCCATTTGTGGGAATTTTGCTTTCCACAAACAGGCATTTCTCTGTGTGTGCTGTTGTTTTCAGACGGAGGCCTCTTACAGAACAAAGGGACCCAAACTGGCTGAAGAACTGAGATTGTTAACTGGACTACACTGCACAAAAATTTCCTAGGTGCTCCCACATTACTCCTTGGGAGCAGCAGCAAAATCCAAAAGCAATTCAAGACAAAAGCTAATTTCTGTCAGAATCCAAAGGCCCTTCCTTACAGTGAATCATGTCCTCTTGTAGGCTTCCTTTATCAACACATTGAGAAAGGAAAAACTTGTCCCTTTGTGCAAACTATAGGTTTTCTGGGGATGAACAAAATACTTAGTGGATCCAAAGCTGAAGCAATAAAAACAAGGTAAAGATTGGCAAGTTCAGATTATTATTTTTGTTAAATAAGAAAAAATATACAGACAGAAGAGAGAAGGGAGACAGGGGACACATTCATTTTTCAAGACCACAGGAACAAAGCCTGTCTGGAGTGAAACTTGCACAGGAGAAAGAAAAATGCTTCATTTTCCTCCTAGTCTTCAGGTTTTCTGAATCAGTAAGTTTTCATTATCTATTGCTCACTAAATTAAATGATGATCTATGCTGACTTCTGTCCTGCAAAGTTGGAAAAAATACTTCCTTACGTCTCGAGAGCCAGGTATCTGGAAGGGCTATTATATGTGATCTGACAGTTCTGAGGATGTACCTGTAATTCATGTGTAGGAGTTGTATTTCACTGATGGCAGATTTCAGCTCAGGAAACAGGTTCTCATATTCTCTCAATCAGCTAAAATAGTCTAAATGCTATTTTTGCCTGCATCTCAAGATTTTCTTTTGTCTCATTTTCTTATCCTCCTCACTAGACAAGTAATAATTTCCTTTGGATAAAAGCTATTAATCCCATTTAATATGAACTTTATTTGAGAAACTAACCTTTTCTTAGACAGATTACTATTTTAATGTATGTAAAAAAAACCATTCCTTGAATAGGTCTTACACATCTTTTCCCACCTTCGCCAAAATTAAATATATTGCCAAAATGAAAGTAATTTTGATTAACATTGAGATTAGATTTAAAAATGCTTTCTATATTTTTAATTTTCGTATTTGTTTTTCAGTCTCTAGAAATACAGTATCAGTTACTGAGTAAACTTTCTATAGAGAGGAAATTCTCTTTCTGGGACGAATTACTGCCCTCTAGGTAGGGTACACATGAATATGAACACAACAATACTTTTTGTGACTCCTTTCTCACTTATATTAATGAAAAAGAAGAATTTAAGACAAGTTGAGAGTTCTCACATTAACAAAACAGAACATTAACAACAGATACACTAGCACTTCTGGAAAAGTTGCCTGGAATAAAAAGAACTCTCCGCTTTATATTACTGAATTACAGTATTTTAAAGTTCAAGTTTTGAGAAACATTGTTAGCACTGTTTCTGGTGGCAGTCTACAAACACTTTTAAACCTTTCCCTGACTCTGCTGGTCTCTGCAAAAGGGAAGGATAAGCTCCAATAAGAAAAGCAAACTGTCAGTAGTCTATTTCAAAAGGGTTTTCTTGCTCTAAAACACTTTGTGGGCAAAAGAATTACTCTCAAGGCTAGGAGCTATATTGTGTTTTGGTAACTTCTCCTTTTACCAAGAGCTCAGTAAAACATGACAAGTGAATGGCCAAGTGACAGGTTTGCAGAGGGAGCTTTTGGTCCTCCACAAGGAAGGATGGTTGCCTATCAGTAGATGTAGTACAGCAAACTCATCTGGTTTCCTCCAGCCTGCAGGGAAAGATGAGGGGAAAAGCAAAGTCACAATAGAGGCTTAAAGCTTTGCTGCACAACAGCAACAGATTTCAGCTACTGAAAAGACATTCATTTGTAGTCACAAAGTGTTTGGAAAAAATAATCACTGTCTAAGTAAGTGGATTCAGAGGTATTTTTCCCCATAAAGCACAGCTTTAGTCAGACGTGGTAGATTGAGGAGTCAGTACAGGAATGCAAAAGTCCACAGGTGTTGACATGAAACTGATTGACAAAGGCTGTTACTCAGAAACCTCGAGTCTGACTCAGCAAAGGCTGCTATCCCTTAAGAATTGCAGAGTAAACACAGGATTAATTCCACAAAATTCACACTGACTTGGCATTGATAAAGGTAGATCCATGTGCTCATCTGGATGGCTTGGCACAGACTTTGCCCACCTGCTAGCTGGCGTGAGACTTCCCAGTCTTATTGACGTGGATGTCATTTCTAAGGAGCTTCAATCAATCTGGACAACTTCCCACCCTTTCCCTTCCTCTTCTGGAAGAAGATAAAGCACGTTTAGCAGCTCTTCTCAGAAGCGTTTATTCTTTGCCAAAGGTTCAGCAATACTGAGGGCAAAAGCAGTACTGCTTTCTGTCAGTTGCTGTGAAAAGCCATCTTCACTTGAAAGCTTTTCTAGTGAGAGGGCAATGAGCATGGCTGCATTCCCACTGAACTCTCCAGATAAAAAGTGCAGAACACTCTGGGAAGTGCTGTGTAATCACAGAATATTACAGGATGAAATTCCGCTTCAGTGGATCACTACATACGAAGACATATGATATATTGGGTCATCTTTTAAAAGACAGGCTTAGCTCCCTCAGTATTTGCAGTAACTGGTGTCAAGCACTGCCATGAATGATAATAAAGAAAGTAATATATAATCAGTTAACAGGTATAGTAACTAAATATAACAGTGTCTAGAGATTTATCTTCTAGCAACGTTAGCTCATCAGAAAAACAATAAAAGAGTAGGAAATGTCTTAAAAAGAGGTCATGATACTTGGGATAATCAAGTGAGATTAAGCATCAAAGTTAAAACAAATATGAAGATTCAACTAACATGGTCAAGATGTTTAAAGAAATACATCTATAGTCACTGTAAAGAAAAATGACAGGATAACTAAAAACTCAGAGTAAGACTTTCCAAGAGTAAGTAAAGCTTTTGTAGGAAAATGAAAGCAGACAAATAATATGGACATGAGACAGCCAAAAAGGTATCTGTAAAACAGAAAGAAAGTTAACATCATTATAGAATCATAGAATATCCTGAGTTGGAAGGGATTCACAAGGAACCAAGTCCAGCTCCTGGCTCTGCACAGGACACCCCAAGAATCACACATTGAGGGCATTTTCCCAAATGTTCCCTGAACTCAAGACAGGCTGATGCTGTGACCACTGCCCTGGGGAGTCTGTTCCAGTGCCCAACCACCCTCTGGATGAAGAACCTTGTCCTAACATCCAACCTACACCTCTCCTGACACAGATTTGTGCATTGTCATGCGCCCTGTCACTGGCAGAGATCAGAGTCTGCCCCTCCTCTTCCCTTCACAAGGAAGCTCAAACCGCAATGAGGTGTCCCCTCAGCCTCCTCTTTGCCAGGCTGGACAGATCAAGTGACCCCAGCCATTTGTCATAAAGCTTCCCCTCCAGTTCCTTCACCATCCTCCACCATGGCTTCCTTTGGACATTCTCCAAGGGATTTATAACTTTGTTGTATTGTGGCACCCAAAACTGCCCCCAACACTGGAGATGAAGCCGCCCCAGGGCACAGCAGAACGGGACAATCCCTCCCTTGCCCAGCTGGGGATGCTGGGCCTGGTGCCCCCAGGACAGGGATGTCCCTCCTGGCTGCCAGGGCACTGCTGACTCATATCCAATTCACCATCAACCAGGACCCCCAGGGCCCTTTCCATGGCACTGCTCTCCAGCCTCTCATTCCCCAGGCTGTACACACAGCAAGGGTTGTCCTGTCCCAAGATGCAGATTCCAGCACTTGCCCTTGTTTAACTTCGTAAGGTTGGTGACTGCCCAGTCATCTGATTTGTCTCTCTGCAGGGAATTCCTGTCCTTGAGGGAGTCAGCAGCTCCTCCCAGTTTAGTATTATCAGCAAAGTTCTGTACAATACCTTTGAGTCCTGTGTCCAAGTAATTTCTGAAGATGTTGAAGAGCACAGGGCTGAAGATGGAGCCCTGTGGAATCCCACTAGTGGCAGGACACCAATCTGGTGTCACCTCTGTCACTGTAATCCTTTGTGCCTGACCAATGAGCCAGTCGCTCACCCCATGATGTGTTTATCCAGCTGGGGGATGGACATTTTGTCAGAAGGATCCTATGACAGACCGTATCAAAAGCTTTACCAAAGTCCAAAAAGTGATCTAATATTGGAAAACAGACCAGAAATTCTAGCATGAAATGAGAAGTGTGGGCCTGGCCAGCAGAACAATACACAGCTAGCATTGGGATCAGCTTTGCAGGCAGCAGTTCCAATGGGGAAACTGAAGTCCTGAATCTCCTACACCCTCCCTTCAACGGGGAATGATGCACCACTGGCTATAGGGTCAGCTGACCACAACCCATTCTCCTGTTCACTAAATACAGACCCGAGAGAAACGCATCTCACCCTACCAGGGTTAATGGCAATGAGAGTGGGACTCTCCACCTTTAGGTTAAAAAGTAAATCCCTGTATCAATCCTGAGACAAACAGAGCAGATCACCCCTACCTTTAATTTCAAACCTGAGCCCTCCGCTCAAACTAAAAAAATACCTAATTAAAGCAAGTCAAAGAAAAGATGAACATATATTCAAGAATTTAAAGTTAACCATTTTGGTGAAGCTACACTAATGATTATTTAGAGGAGGATGAACAGCTAGAAGAGCAAAACTGAACCCAACAAGAGGAAAAAAAAATAAACTTCAAGTAATATCAAGAGGATTTATTATAATTAACTACAAGAAAATCCTCATTTTTTCTATTGTAATTAAAATTTGAGAAATAAGAATTTGAGTAGTACAGCTCTATAACTACGCAAGAATGATATATGATAGCAAACAGAATTTAAAAAGTAAATTAAAGATGACAAGAAACAAAAAATGCTAATTTATCCTTCAAATACTACACAGCTCCAGTCAGTGAAATTACTTCTAAACTCCAGTCATTCATTGCTAACTCAAGTTATCATCTAACATCTCATTATATGTAACCATTGCAGCTATCAGCACATGGCAGTGACCCTTTCACATTCCCACACTGATGGAGATTTGTCTTTTAATTGGTATTCACTCCAGTTATGATTATAAAAACAAAAAACCAAACAATCCAAATCAAAAAAAACTTCCCATGATCACGTAACTTTTATTTCTTTGCAGCTACCCTTCACAGTGCCCAACATTCAGATAAAATGAAAACTCTTTCATGGCAGTGAGCAACAAAAACTGACTGAAATGACAGATATTTAAAACGCCATAGTGAAGATAGCAGCATCAGTATTTCAAACAGTTCTTGTTGTGAGGAACAAAAATAACACTTGCCATGTTCTTTCAAGCATAAAAACACCCTAGTATTCAAACACAGCCTACATTAATCAGAGGGCTGGAGCACCTCTCCTCTTAGGACAAGAGGAGAGAGTTGGGGCTGTTCAGCCTGGAGTAGAGATGTTCCAGGGTGACCTCAAAGCACCTTCCAGTGCCTAAAGGGACCAAAAAAAGAGTTAGGGAAGGACTTTTTGCAAGGGCATGTATTGACAGCACAAGGAGAAAGAGCTTCAAACTGGAAGAGAGTTGGTTTAGATTAGATATTAAGAGGAAATTCTGTACTGTGAGGGTGGTGAGGCACTGGAGAAGTTGCCCAGAGAAGCTGTGGATACCCCATCCCTGGAGGTGTTCAAGGCCAGGTTGGATGGGGACTGGAGCAACCTGGTCTAGTGGAAGGTCTCCCTGCCCATGGCAGGTGAGCCAAAACAAGATGATCTTTAAGGTCCCTTCCAAGCCAAACCATTCTGTGATTCTTTGATCTGTCCTTAATCACACCAGAGTCTTTTCACCCTTCTGTCCATCAGTTTTCCATATTTGCTGTGTAATCCCCATCCAGCACAGAATTTGAATCGTTCAAATAAGCATCTGTAAAACCTCTAAGAATTGTTTGATATGAGTAAACGTGCCACAGTATTTCAGTAAGCAGAAGTTTTAAAAAATATTACTAGAAATCCAGTGAACCAAATACTCATAACCTTTACTGCTAACCACAGTTTCTAAGATATCACTAATCAAAATATTTTACTTATGAAATTAATAATTTCAAACCACAGCTAACAAGGTAGAAAACCAGGAGGAATGAAGGCTTATACAATGGGAATGGACAGCAACACAAACAGAAAAATGAGTGGTCTCAGACCCTGGTAACTGTTATGCTGTAATCCTGAGGGCGTGCGACCACCCACTCACCATTGCTACCTGGCTGTGCATTACAAACATTACTTCTGTCAGAAATCATCTGAGGCCACAAGCCTGAGACCACTTTTTGCCACTTACACCCACTATTTCTGTCAAATCTCTTATAACAAATTCAACCTGCATGCTGGTAAAGATTTTTTTTTTTTATGGTTCCAGCACTGCTTACAAAAAAAGACAACTCTTTAAACAGTCTTTATAAACAAAACTAAGTAATTTATACCAGAGAAAGAGCTAAGAGGTGTGTGGTTAACACCTTAGCTTCACAGTCTGGTAATTTTCTTGGCATCTTGGCTTGATCTGTTTATTCGGCTCTCTTTTTATTTTTTGCGCAATAAGACAAAGCTTCCCAATGTTATAAATGACCAAAAAAAATCCCATTCCCAAGGAGACCTGCTACCTTAAGTTTTCAGACAAGCACAACAACCACGGGAACATTTGGTGCATCAAGTTAAAGAAGTTCTACTCAGCCCTTGTGCCTTCCTCTCCACATCCACCAAGACGGCAACTAAATCAGCAAGGCCCCCACAGGACTGGCCAAGAGATAACCCACAACATCCCACACTGAATGAGTGAAGGAATATCAGAAAGCTTATGTATTGCCTTCTATGAAGACTAAAAAGTGTCTGTTAGGAAAGATTCTGCAGATTATGTACTCATGAGAAGCTGTTTTCAGATCTCTAAAGCTGAAAACGCATGTTCTAAAACAAATTCAGGACTTGGCTTTGAAAGTTGCTCAATGAAAATGAATAGTTGTTGGAAACAAGATTAACGTGTAGGAGTCCTAAGTGCATAAATAAGAACCCTAAAAAATATTGTGTATAAATACTTGATTTCAAAACTGCTGAAGCACCTGCTGCACAAAGTATGGAATAAAAGTATCATCTATCAGCATAAGTTTCTTGATGCTAATATATTTTTACATTAACCAGGAGCCCACTAAAGACGTTCATTGCAGTAGCAGTATTAGTTACACAGAACAATACTCTTTCCAATCTAAATTAATTTGCCGGTGTAAGTTTACGAAATGCAGACAAATTGTCTGTTTAACAGAGAAACAAATTAATCGGAGCACCTGTCCTCTGGATTCCTGTGACACATGCTTTTCCACACAAAGTTTGTCCTCGTTATAACATTTTCTTTTTAGCTCTACAATCTAATGATACAACTAAAAATCAATCATTGTGCGCTCTGTTGCCATAGACAGAGAGATGAATCTGCCGCAGCTTGAACTGCCATTCCAATGTACTTAGGGTAAATTATCTACTCAGGAATGACAGAAATCCTGCCAATTAAACAAAGTTATTCTGACCTCTTAAGTGTCATCAGACTATTATTAGAATCATTGACACACTGGATTTGAATATTTGCGATTTAGAAGGCTTAAGCATGTGTTCTGCTCCTAGAACACCTTGGTATGCAGCTTCAGTTCTTCATAAACCCAAGCTGTTTCAAAAGGTAAAGATCATACTGCAAACCACATGGACTTGCTACAGGACACTTAACTTCCAATCATTAGCATTTTTATCACCCATAGTGTCCCACTAAACTGTTACCACAGTCAAGATGGGTTTTGTTTCTGGGCAGCATTTCTCTCCAAACTTGGCTTTTTCAAATTCTGAACATCCTCTTCGTGCTACTATTAAACCATTTTGCAACAGCAATATTCCTGAACAAAGCACTCTTATCATTGGGTAACCCACATTGCTGAGGGTTAGATGACCTTGGTGGTGCTGCAACATTTGTAATTCTCCAGCACAATCAATTATTTCACGATAATGTCTTTTGTCAGAGAATATTGTAAGGCAATGAGGACTTGATTTTTTTTTTTCCTGTGAAAGAAAAGACCTGCTTTGACTGGTATTCAGAAATGTTCATACATGGGTCACTGACTGACAAGGGAATTGTAAATTACTCAGTAATAAAAAATAATAGTAGACATTTATATAGCATTGTACCGCACACACAATGACCTCCAGGCTCATTATAATAAGTATTATTTGTCAGAAATAAATTGCAGTGACCATCATATCTTCCAACAGTTTTTATTTTAAAATGGGCCATGAAGGAAATCTTAGATTTCAAATATTCTCTATCAGTTAGCCTAGCATATTACAGCAGCTATACCAACTATTCTGTAAATAAAATACAGATAGCAAGTTAAAAAAAATACCTATAAAAGATTAAGTGTCATAAATTAAAATTTTGAGCAGGAAACTTGTGTTTCAAACTTATTAGCTGGGAGGAAAAAAGTTGCATGCTAAAAGACAGGCATTACCTCATGTTTTCAAACTTATCCTCAGAGTCACGTATACAGTCACAGCAATGAAATTACAATCAACAAGCAATGAAACAGAAGTTACAGCAGCGAAACAACAATCCCCCCAAAATTTGGGGCATCCTGACAAATACATCAAAGAACGAAAGAAAAAAAAGTGGTTGAATTCACTCGTGTGTAAACATTTCCTGCATTAAACAACACTTCCATAGAATTTGGAAAATATCTAGAAGTGAGAGCAACTGAGCACTGACCCAGACTAGATGAAGCATTCCTGTAAGTGCCAGTTACTGCCCTTACTTTTACTGACAGGAGTGCCCACAAGATTAAATTCCCTAAGGATTTTGGCAAGTATCTGACCATAGAGAAGATGACAGACTAAGCTAGAAGGGACATTCAGAAGTTAACCTGGTCCAAAGCCACACTCACAGCAGGGGTGACTGCAGCCATGTCAAGTTAGAGGGCTGTGTCTTGAAATAAACCAAAGTGCAGTGTCCTTTCCTGCAAACAGCTGTTTCTAGCCTTTAGGGTATCAAGCACTCACATTAAAAATGGAAATTAAAAGAAGAAGTATTTTAATAGACGCTAATATTTTATAACATCCAATCTAAAAATCTTCAGTGCAATAAAATCTATCATCTCACAAGTAGGGCATGATGCCAATCAACACTAAGACATCCCAGTAAACATGTCACAAACTGCAATGAAAGAAGATGATATGTAAAAAGTGATGGATTACTGTACTGGGGAAACCACAATTTTTCAAAGCATTGCTATAGTTAAAAGACAGTAACATCTGAGAATAATAATAACTAATTAACAATATAACTGCAGTACATTTCATGTTTAACTGGAGCTGCTTGTGGAGAGTTTGTTCCTAAACCGTTAATACATCACTGAAGATGATCTAGGGCCTTGCACATAAAATGCTATAGTCAAGAGCATAAATAAAATATACAAGGAGTAGTTCTAGGATCATCCTCCTATGTGCTAAAGACATATTTTACTTGAGGTTACAAAAAAGACTTTCTTCTATAGCTTTCCAGTTATTTAGGCAGTAGGACACAATATGTGTGTGTGTGTATATATATATATATATATGTATATACATATTTGCATGTGTGTACACTCAGATGCACAAACAGCACAAGGAGCTGTTAAACCTTCCTTCAAATACAGCATGCAGGAACTTAATAAACCCCTGTAGCTTAGATTTATTTTCTTGCTGTAAATCAACTTGAAATTTCACACGCCATAAAATAAAAAAGACAAGGAATTGTCATCAAGTTTCTCATGTGATGTTTCATCCTAAGTAAAAATCAAGCATATGGGTTTATAAAATTAAAAGGAAAACCTCAGAAACAAAGTCAATGGATTTCAGAAGCCTGGCTTTTCCTCTAAGGATGCTGCCTAACAGCACTTGGTGAGAAAAGGCAGCACTGTCTCCCTTCTCCCCAGCCCTACACCATTTAGACCCACATAATCAAACCACTTGTGTAAAACAAAAATAAGTAGCAGCCATTTTCTAAAGCATGGCATGGGAAAAATATCCAGCTACTAAAACCTTGAATTACTTCAAAAATCTACTGGGCTGTTCAGCAGTTCTAGTTCTGTTCTGCTCTAACACCAGCTGAACAAGGGTCACCTCCCTCCAGAGGCCACCAAAGAGTAGGTGACTGGTAACAGAGGCTGCACTGCTTCAGCTGACTCAAAAACCCTTCATCTACAGATGTAACTCTGAATGCTTAATTTCTACCACAACAGGAGAGACCAATTAAAAAAAAAAAAATCCAAATTGTAAACTTATTAGTCTTGAACTTAGATTCTACTTCTTCCACAACAACAACATTTTTCCATATGAATAGAGGGGGGAAACATCCAATATAGCCAAGCTTTCCATGCCATCATGTCTGACTCAATTGTGACAAAGTCAACTTTCCCTCATCATAAAACAAAAACCAAGCAGATTTTTTTATTTAATGATTGATTTTGTTGTACTTTCAGAGAAGGTGGAACCCACTCTGTTCAAAGACTTGTAATTCAGGGAAACAACAAGGTTTTTCTTGAACTCTCAAAATATACCACATTTCAACATTATCCAAAGGTAGTTTCTTTATTATAAATACTGCAAAAGCCTCTTGCCACAGGCATTTGGCTTATGCCATTAAGCAAATGTGTCTTGTTTTGTAGTTAAGAGGCTCTTCCCTTCTCCAGTTTCTCCAGATCAAGGTCTGGATATATATATATATATTTTTTTTTTCCCCCTTGGTGCTATGACATTGATTTTAAAGCACTGTATTCCCAGTTTCCCCAAACTGGACAAACTGCTTATTTCCCTATAATTTACAGCAAAATTATTGCTCTGAGTAGAAAAGATACCACTCATATCTGCCAAATACAGTTAAATAGAGCATCAAAAACTTGCACTAGACATCAGTGTATTCTAAATCTGTGTTAGAAGCCTTCACACCACTTATGCCAGTGTTTACTTTTAGAATTATTTTGCTCTCCTAGCACAAGGGGAAAATACACTAAACGTTGAGCAAGATATAAAAATGAAAAATAAGGAAGAGTTTGGTGCTTTTGTAAGATCTGGCCCTCAGTAATTTACCTAAGATCAGAAAAAAAAAAAGTAGTGTGTCAAGAGAAACATTTCAGCAGGTTTCCTTCGATTTATCTACTAATACGTTGGCAATTAAACAATTATTTCCAGCTTCTGAAGCTCACTTTTTCAGTTGTAGATGCATGGCAGTCACGTTTCTTAAAACACAGTACGCTCTCCTGAACAACAGGAAGTAAGCTGATATAACAGGTCAAGAAACAACCAGCATGTATTCAAATACCATGGACGTTCCAGGCTTCATCCACAAGGGAACAAAATTGATACTGATCAAAGATTTCTCAGATCATCTACAAATAATATAGTAGAAAGTAGCATCAAAATCAAACGGCGAAAAACATACAACTGATTCAAGGAACATAACAAGAATCAAAATGCCTCTGCATGGAAAGAGCAAAATGAGATTCACCTGAGTTTCCTCCAGCCCAAGTGAAATACGCAGAAATACAAGCCATGTATCAAATCAGCAGGTCAGAAACAGAAAACAAATTGGCAAAGAAAAAAACCTGGTAAAGATTCAAAAATGAACTAACACAAACACAAAATTTAAAAAAGAAAACAATATCTTAGTTATTAGAGGAAAGAGGTTACACAATACTAAACTTTTTTTAAGTTTTCAAAACAAAAATAAAGTAGAAGGCAAAGATTAGGTGAGAGATGCTCTCTCATACACTTACATGTAATGATAGAGCATGTATTTACAAACTACATTATGGATTACTTTTTCCTGATCTACAGAATGTTTACAATATGCCACTTCATAACCAGAAGAGTGTTGTTTCTTTTGTGACTGAAATGTCTGCAAACACAGTTCAATTAGAAACGGGCTGCAATAAATTTGCTTTACCTTTAAACTCACTTTTCATATCGGTAATATGCAGTTAATGCATCTCACCACAAAGTCAGTCATGCATCAGCCTTGCTCTGAACCGATGTGAAAAACTGTTCCTTTTTAATCCACACATGAATGAGAGCCTGGTCATCTGAACTGCAGAAACCAAAGGATGATCATACCACTTTCTTCTTCAATAGCCCCTACAGAAGATTAGCATGCCTTCAGTTCTCTTGTTGGGTGAGCTATTCAGGCTTAAATCAGACTCCTGAATGCATCATTTTAAGTAAAACAATTTCACAAAGTCTTTCTTACTTCCTTCTCAAAATGCTATTTTTGAATGAACTGCAATTGAGAGGAATTCTATTCCACTATCCAAACCTTGCTATCCACCCTAGCTTCCCAAACCTCCTCTTGAGCCCTGAAACGGAGTTTCTTTATCACCTGTGTTCTGCACTCAAACCAGACTGGAGACGCATCTGAAGTAGCTTTCTTTCATTTTTTCTTTTTTTTATGCATTTCCTAAATATTGCATTTTCCTTACCTATTTTGCTTTGACAGCATTGTTTTACATTTCTAGAAATATCTCTGTCCTCATCCATCAGTACATTTCTCCTTTCCTACTTGTGCCCCAGGGTCAATCTGAAATATCTTAGAATAGATCTCTATTGGTAGCAACACCAAGAAAAAATATTTCTCTCTCATGCACCTTTTTAAATTTTGTTTATAAGCTGTTTATGACAGGATAGAGCAAATTCTTAAAATATCTCTCAAAAAAATATATTTCTAAAAGGCATTTATTAGTTCTATGCAAATGCATATTAATGAAAATAAGATGTGGCTCAGCGCTGAAATACAAAATGAGAGATAACATTGATGTGAATCACTTGAATTAGATGCATCAACAGTTTAATAACACTGACAGCCTATAGCTACTTATACTTCTTCAGTGAGTACTTTACTACTGAGAAGTACCTGCATGTTTTCATCCTAACTTACATAAGCTAACAACAAATAAAATTCATGCTAGGTCTGGGAAGTTGAGCAAGTGACCAGACTGCGCTAAAATTGCTTTATTGGTTCAACTGCAATCTAGCACAGAAATATCTGTTTCCTATGCCACAGGATTAGAAAATAATAAAATCCCTTTTTATGACACTATTTCATGACAAAAACCCCGCAATGTTTCTCTGTTTCAATTAAAATGTGCAAAGGGAGAAGGAAGACGAAGATGGAAAAGATCTGGGAGAAGGAAAAAAGAGGAAGAAAACTGAAGTTACTGCTTCCAAATTAATACATGACTTCATTAAGATTTATGTAAGGCACCTGAAGGACTCAAACACCAAAATCTCTTCAGAGTTAAATGCTGGTTTAGAAAAAGCTTTACTTCTTAGCACTTCATATTGATGCTTTTATTTATAAATACATAATTATATGCTAAATGTCCCAGTTAAAATCTTCAACTTATGTGATGAATAAATGCACCAAATATAGCTCATGACAGTAGAAAGACAGATTGATTTTATTCTTAAACCTAGAAAGACTAAAAAAATCCTGCCAATTTAGCAGTAACCTCTGGGATTCTAAATTGTGAAGGAAAGATAAATGAAAAAAAGAATCATTATGACAGATATAACTTATATTTTCAACGTGTTTTTTTTTCTTTTCTGAAAGTATGTTTTGATTTCCAAGAGCTGGCACAAGTTTTGATTTAAAGAGTACTTACAGCTAGCTGATTAAATATTTGTGGTACTCAGCACTAAAAAAGAAAAATATAAATGCATAACGAATTAATTAATATATCTGTTTTGCTGATGCTATTAAAATGCCACATGAATTTTATTAGGTAAAATTCTGGGAGTAAGGAATGGGCCTGAAACCGTCTTGCACAAAGGGGGAGGGCTGTAACCATTAGGATCAAACCTAATCCAAACAACAACTAGAAAAGAGGACAACTTTCTCAGCTGAAAAGATCCCAGGCTTTATCTTGCAAGAGGTTGGGTTAGTAGATACCAGCCAGCGGCAGCCTGATATAATCATCCAGACTCTTTGGTTTATACTGGAGGGGAGTAAATTCCTCACTTCTCTTTCCACTGTCTTTCTGTCTAAAGAATTAAAGTATCTGAAGGCAGAATGATCCATTAGACACCAGAAGAGTCTCTCCCAGCTGTCCTTGCCAGAACTCCAACACAACCACATTTAAATATCATCTGAAAACGGCAAATTTCTGCTACCACTTCTTGAACTATCACTGAACAAGACAACAAGGGTGAGGGTAAAAACCACTAAGCTATTCTCTAATCAAAATAACCAAATAATCATCTTTCAGAACTGAAATGCAAAGCAAGGGCCCTCCAGCCCAAGAGAAATTAAGAAAATCCCCCAAATCACTTCATACCCACAAAATACACAGGTTCGTGGTGGATCTTAGCGTTCCTGATAGCTGAATCTTCAGTAACTACAAAAAGAAACTACCAAGCAATTATATAGAGCATAAGGTGCAATTAAGCATTTACTGGCATTTAATTGTTATTAATTGTGCCACTTTGTCGTAAATCACCAATTACATACAATGTGCTGAGCTTAATTGCTGTACATAAAACCCACGTGTGTTTGCACATATACACAGTCATACATACACACGTGTTCACAAAAACAGCTATTATTTCTCATTATTCTTGATTAAAATGGAAATCAAAACTACTATTAGAAGCTAATTTCCAATTCTATTTAATGGAAAGTGCAAGATACGCTTCCATTAGGGTATTTCTATAAAGGAATTAATATTTTCATAATGAGATTATTATTTTGCCCTCCTCCCTTCCACTGCTTATGCTTTTAAAAGGAAAGACAGTCCTGCTGAAGACTATCAACCTGACACTCCTGGAAATGAAAACTCTCTAGATACTCAGGGCAGCTAGAGCTTGGGAAACCACAGAAATTTTCTCAGATGACAGCTCCAAACTACCCCAGCAAGGTCATAGAATGCCAGATTGTCCTTGACCCCTTGCAGAGCCTGCTGAAACCAATGCCAATTACTGTCAGTTCTGTTGGTTTATTCCGCAGTTTAGGAACCCGTAGACTCTGAAATCAAACACGATTGCAATTGTTTTCACACGAGTCACCACACAGCTATCAGCTGGTAACAACTGTCACTCATTACCCACTGAAAATGTGACCAGATTGACAGCACAGACATGAAAGTCACTTTTGTCCCTCATAAATCCAGACTATCTATTCATCACATCGAAAGGAGTCAGCCATTCCCTTCTTCAGACATTTGTGTTGCTACCCAAATCCACTAAAAACTGGCAGTAAATACATGTCTGTACTATATTAAACAAGTAGAAACACAAAGCAATTTGCCTACAACAAAGAATGTTCTCAAGCCACTTGTTCCTCAACAGCACATGAAGAGAGTATTTACACGTGCTGGGCTGGAGAAAATGGGGAGAAGGGAAGGGAGAGAGTGAACTTGTAGTGTTCTAGCAGGTTAACAAATTCATGGAATTTGTTGTGCAATAAAAACAGAAAAACCTTGAGTCAGGTGTCTCTTAAAATTGCATCCTGCTAGCAGCATCTTCCCAGTTTTTTCAAGAGGACCCTATCTCAGTCATCTATGCCAATACAAGGCCCAGAAATATGTAACAGCAACAGCAATTTTTAGGGAATCAATCTTTATGTGAACTGAAAAAGGAACAGTTCAAGTCTCATGAAGTATTCTGTTAGTCTAATCTCCAAGTAACAACCACGTTGACCATGGAGACAAGGCGCGTTTGTGACTCGTGCAAGTCACAAGTAGCTCGAGACTTGACAACAAGCTCCACTGAACATCAGAGAGTTAGTTTCAGTAATTTCCACTTACCACGTTTTCATTATTTGTTGGGAAATTATTACACCTTCTGTTTATTGCTAGCTAACAACTCTCTCCAAACCCTAAGCCCACATCAACAGCTTCCTTTTTATCTACTGTCCCAGGAGAGCCCAACACACAAGGACAGAGATACATCTCCTCATCCTGCTAAAAGTGTTGTTTCCCATGCATTCTCTCCCCAGCTTCCTTAGTAAGAGCAAAACACTCAGGCTAAAAAGATCAGATAATCCAATAAAGACCATGGCAGGCTAGTCAAAGTCCAACAAAAGCAGATAGGGTAAGTAGAAGAGAGAGTCCAATGCAATAAAATTGGTAGTTTAAAAACCCATCAAAGTAAGTCAAACAATCACAAAGGAAAAGCCAAATGACATCTTAGTTAGTGGAGGTCAGGAAATATATTTTTCACTCAATTTCTTACAAACAGGTAAAGTTCAAAAATCTCAGAGAACAAAATGATTGTCAGAGTGACCTTCCCTCAAACCAAAGAAGAGGAGATGTTTCAGCAGTGAGAAACACTGTTAGCATTAAGTTGTTAAAACTCTTACAGAATCTATTGAATCTATTGTTAATAACTCAGTACTCGCCTCCTCTGGACAAAACTAAACAAAACAATTCAGTAAGCCTGTCTTCCTTTTCCTGTGCTTCAACCTTTTTTATACCTATTGAACTTCCCTTTATACCTATGCAAAGGATATTCCATTTAGTTTACCAATTCAGATTCAAGACTGTGACAGGTGTAGTGGTCATTACAAACAACAGACACACTATATTCAGACTATCACAAAACATTATGCCTGCCAACAGAAGTCATTAAACTGATGAAAAAGCTAATATTACTACAAGAACAAAGTTTTCTTATTTCTTCCCCCCATTTCCCTCTCTGTTTTTCCTGTTTCTGGCCATTTTACTCACTGTTAGCAGCTGAGTTAATTCTTGAATGGCTATTAAAAATAACAAGTCCTCCCAGCTGCACACTGAAAGTCCTCCCTTCTTGCACACTGAAAAATTCCAGGTACCTGTTTTTTTGTATCTCCAGTTGATCAAAATTAGGTCAAGTATCTCATAAAGCATCATTTTTCTATTACATTTTACTCTTCAACAGATATTTGTACTCCAATGACACCAACTGCCATCACTGCTGGGAACTTCATGAAACATTCCAAGGAAGTTATTCAATAAAAACACCTGAAATATGAAGTACTATTCCTTAACATATTTTGGTTATTTTAATGGGAGACTAATACCTTTACCACGAATTAGGCTTATATAAGGGTGAACTTTATGAATCTCCTGCAGAGTAACCTTTCGTGTAGAAGGGACATGCTACTAGAACAACAGGTAAAAAAAAAAAAAAAAAAAAAGGGCAGAAGTGTTAGGAAATATTTTAAAAAAATAATTTTATAAAGCAAAAATAGTGGATACTGCTGGCTAATATACCAGATCCCATTACTATATTGCCACTTCTTTAGCATTTGTATCACATCTTCAACAAATATTTTGTCCCATTGCCATGATTCATAATAATGCTCAAAAGGCTTCTGGTTCTCAGTGCTTGTTTTACACTCAGGATGATTTCTGCTCAAGTAGATGTTAGATACAGGAACTACTTAGATTTAAGCTACTAATTTCTTTCATTCCACAAACGTATATACAGAGATACACTAGCATATGACAAAATACTAATTAATGGGAATACATACCAAGACAATGAAAAGCATGCTAGGAAACAGGTTTTTTACCATAATACAACTAGTTCTGTTAAAATGAGAGATTTTAACAGAAAATTCCTTCCTTCCGATATTTGCATTTACCAGCTATACTGTAAAGGCTGCTTGTTTGCAGTAGCCTGAATCTTATCAGAAACATCATAATTTTCAATTAAAATTAAGAGAGGAAACCCTAAAAGTCAAAACACAAAAACATGGAAAAAATGTTGCAAAGCTGAAGAGCAAATATTGAAAATAATGCAGAAAAAAAACAGAATACAAGTGAGACAGGGCCCAATTCTGATTTGAGGCCAGGATTAAAAATAGCTGGTCCTAAAATGAGGGAAAGAGATGCTCTCAATTGCAACTTTTGATGGGTAATAACCATTTGAAATGTGCTATCAAAATCAGATTGACCCAAATGATGTGTTTTCTCATTAAAGAGTAGGCTAAAGAAGACATGCATGAAACTCCTCTGACCATCCACCTCTCTACCTTACGTCCTCCAATGTCAGACTGAAATAAACAACATAAAAATAGATTAATTAGTGAACATACTAGCAAACTGAATTACAGATAATTTTGTTATCTCCCACAATTTTTTAAAAGTCTTTTCATCTGTATAAGGAGGACAATAACAGAAAAGGAAAAGAAAGACCATAACAAATGGCTGAGCTGTTCCCACTAATAAAAGAAACAGTTCAGATGAAATTACAAAACTTGAGTTCAACTTTTATTTCACCATTAGATTAATATCACTTGCTGATGAAAACTTCCCTTTTTTTATTTTTTTTTTTCTTTTATAGTTTACAACCTTGTCCATTTAGGTTTTGGTGAAAAACTCTCTTCCCACTACCCACAATTTTGTCTTCTAATCTTGCTTCACCTTTTAGTGAAAAAAGATTTTTTTTTTCATAATACTAACGTGATTTTATGTTCTATTTACACACCAACTCACGCAAGTTTTTTTCTGTAGAAGAATGCATCCCAAACTGATGAGTATCTGCAAACTGTGACTCACAGAAATTCTAATTTATTCTCAGCTACAGCAATCACCACTTTTATTGTAATGAACATTCCTGACCCCAGGCTAATAAAACCAGTGTCAATTAATAGCAACTTAATATTTTGCAAATAATGTAAGCATGATGCAGGAACAGCAAATTCTTGTACATGTTACAGCAGCAGCTGCTCTGACTGCTTACTTTTCTGTCATTTGCTTTCAGGTGTTCTGACTCCAAGTCTTTGTGCTTCCTGTACTAAGCCTTGCAAAACTCAGTCTTCTGGACAACCCTAAACTACAAATAAGGAACACCAAGACATCATAGGATCCGAACATAAAATTCCCCAGCAGGTAACCATAATGGCACTGCTTTAAAATTACAGTACATCAAAGCTTCAGAAGGTTGCATAATAAAATTGCTAAGTGATTAATTTAACGTACCCATCGCTGCCACGATGACTGCAGAGGCAAGGTACGAGCGGGTGTGGAATAGGCAAGTGTTTGTCTGACTGGTACAGCCAGATGTGAAGACAGCCAGAGCGAATCCTGGCATACCCAAACAAAGAACAGTATGAACTGCTACAACTGAAATGTAGGTTTATATTGTGGCTTTTTTTTCCTTGCAATAAGGTCAAACCAGAAATATGGAATCATATGTTTTGCACTGGACCGTTTATTCCACTACGCGCTAAATGTTTTACACTTTACCAGCACTGCTGCCTGCAGCTTATTCCTCTGTATTATCACCACTGTCGTTATCACCTGCATTGAATTTCCATGTTAAATATTTCCCTGATGTCTCTGCACCAAAGGACCAGCTTCATCTAACAACATTTTCCAAAGTGGATCTCCATATTTGTTCAACTTTCCCTTTATCATGTGCAAGTTCTGATCTAAGCCTAAAGCACAAAGGCAATCAATGCTGAAGAATGACTAGAAATGGTTTCTTTATTCCACTCCTCACTGAATAGAAAGTTTCCATTATCTCCCTCAACATCTTTACTCTATCAACTTGACAGGGGCACATGGTTCTACACTCCACTGCCCTCACTCTCTAGAACTGTACACAGCTTTTCTATCTTTTTCTAATAAAAACATGATAAATGATATTGTCTAGTGAAAACTACTTGTCTTCCCTCATAAGTGTCATCTTCCTTCTAATTGCTCTATACTTTCTCAAAATGCATATTAGAGTAAATATCCAGTGTCAGTCAAAACTTAGGTGCATGAAATACAAAAGGTTATTTGAACAAGCAGAAAATGGAAATCATCACAGCACAATAAATGCTAAACTAGTTAAGTCAGGATGTAAGACACCTGTGATAAAATTTACACTATGATAGCCTAACATTTTTTGACAGATCACTGTACCTGAAAAATATTTGTCTTACAGAGAAGCATTATTTAAGAGGCACTGTTCAAAGATAATTGGAACAAAATGGCAAAAAGAAAAACATTCACTTAAGTAAAGGTTTTATCAAGCCTGGGATGGTAAGACAGCACACTGATAAAAGCAAAGCATAGCAAACATCCAGGGAAGCCCTTAAAATTACAACAGTACAAAAACGGGAGTCTCCTGCCTTCACCCCCTCGTGCTTCTGGCAGAATGGATTCACCCCTGCAGTGGTGTTTGGTCCTTGCTAAAATGAGCTATGATCTGCATAATGGGATCCTGGGTCTGCAGGGACCCAAGACAGGAATGATGGTCTTCTGTACTTTTTCTCCTTGCTGTCCAATTACGATTCTGGTTTGCAAGCTTTACTAGAGATAAAATTGATTGTAGAGCATTGATGAGCTGTGGTATTGTCTCGTGACATGTCCTGAGAACCCTTTTCAGCCTATCACCTTTTACTTGTTTGCTCAATATGAGTTCCTCGAGGACTTAAGTTTCCCAGATCAAAGGAGGTGCAAACTGAAAAGTTATACTTCCTTATATACTTTAATTTATTGTAGCTCTCAAATTTGAATGGTACACCTCAATATGAAGAATAATTCTGAAGAACTTCTGGAGTAGCATGGGGTATGACTCTACTCTCCGGCAGCAGCACAAAAAGAAGGATGAAGGTGAGGTCTTAAGCAAACATTGTACTGAGAAATAGAATTGAAAATTTTTAATACCACTCACCTCTCCAACACCACATTCCCCCATCCATTACGTCCCACCTCCTCTCCTTTCTTCCTTCCCACCCCCAGAGTTTCAGCCCCAAGCACACAGCAGCTGTAGAGGGACATGGCTCTGCAGAAAAACCAGGGCACCAGGCAGGCAGTGATGCCAGAGCAGGGCCTCTGTCTGCAGCCTCCCACTCCCCTCCTCCCTGCAAATGAGAAGCTGCTGCAGTAATTACTCCAGGCTGGACTGTGGGGAAAAAAAAGGAACCAGCCATAAAGACCAGATATTGCCAACCTGGGCAATTTAGGCCCAGGAATAGCACTGCAGTTATCTCAAAACTGCAGCGACAATCAAAACTATTAGTGATAATAAAGCATACTTTCAGAATTCTGATACTACAGTGCTATTGCTGTGTTGCCCAGTGCTTTCTTATATGGACAATAAAACAGGTCTCTTTATATTAAATTGTCCCCCTTAAACGTGAACTAAATCTATGTCAACTTCTGTTATCTCACCATAAAAGCTGAAAAAAACCCAAAATGTAGCTTGAGCTTCTTCCTCTATGTTCTATCAAGCCATTCTACAAGTATTCTTTATCAGACAGAAAACAGAGTTTAGAAACCTCAGTCTTCCTCGTATTCTTCAGACATATTCTACTACAATCCAACTGAAAGCTTGCCTGGTCGTGCTGCAGAACTCAAAGAGCCTGTGCTTTAGGTATCACAACTGCTTTTTTTTGTTTTATTGAGCAGAAAATTATTTTGGCCTTTTGGTTATATAAATTGAAACATTTATCTACTAATATTTTATTCTTAAAATACTTAATCAGCCATAGAAAATGACCTTCATAGCTTCAGTTTGCTACTTAGTTTACCTTTAACACAGCCTGAGATACAGGGAAGTGAAGGCACACATTAAGAAAGTAACTTCAAAAAACACTATCCTGGGGTCTTACTTATCTATGCTGCATACTCAATTTATCTGTTTGTCAGTACTGCTCAATACTGTGTCAATTCATATGGTTACTTAAAGCACTCCCACAATAACTGGACCAAAAAACTCAGAAGAGATGAAAAAACCCCACCGGAAAATGAGACACAAACTCCATGCTGACTTATGGAATAAGGTATTTCTCAATTCTATAAAGAAGCAGATTAAGTTCGTTTTTGATACCATCACTTTCAATCAAAGTGTTTAGTACACCTATGTATGTCCTATATTTACCACATCAAACAGAACTTATTTGGGTAGAGTCCCTTCCTCAAAAACTAACGGGATCTAAACTGCTTCTAATTAAAAATTACAGTAACTGAGCTTGAAAAGACAGTTTGGACTCAAAATAAACAAAAATAAAATTATTTGCATAATAAAACACAGAAGTTTCACAATTAAACTCCTTCTCTATGGGAAATTATTTGTTTAACAGGGCTGGTGCTTAATCATTCCATCCTGTTTTCACCCCTGGGCTTTTACTTCTCAAGCACCATAATCAAATACAAGGCTACAATGAGAAGCTGTTTCAGTGCCCCAGCGCACAGATCACATTCTCTTATTGAGCTCCCTGCCCTTTCCTACCTGGCCTTCCTCCCTCCCATCTTCAAACAAGAAGTACAGCTTGATCTTTTCCTTGATCTTTCTGTAAAAAGCAATCCATAATATTGACCTCTAAGAAGCTGCTAGCAATTAGATTTCCCAAGGGGTTACCAGAGTGAGGCCAATGTTAGATGATTCAGGAATTGCAAGTATTCCAGGGACTTTTCTGAATAAAACTCCTTCACCTGGAATAACTCCAGAAACACCTTGGCTGAGCAAGAGAACGACTTGGTAGTCTTCAAGCTACTTCCCTCTACAACTCCAACTGCTGCTCCCTGTGTTCCTTGTCAATCCACTCTAGAGCAGCCCTTAATTCCCACAGGCAAATACCCCTCAGCCAAAGTTTCTACTGCTTGTAAAAGCTTTGTATGCCTCAAGTACTGACCATGGGCACAGGGTGATTGGAGGTTTCTGTTTGCTTTCCTTAATGGAAATGTGGACTGCTAAAAAAAAAGACCACCAAGAACACGTGGTTGTAGAATAAAAAGAGCAGATGAAGTCCTGCATACAGAAATAATTTTCATTGCTCAATAAAAACATTATTATTCTTTAGAAAGAGGCCTCTCAGCCACTGCAGTACTGAAAAGTCTTAGTCATACTCTTACACTATCTTCCTTGTGAACAATTATTTATAATAAATTAAGCTTAAAGTTCTTAAGAGCTTTAAACTACCACTCAGTAGCCATCAGAGGTAAATATTCCTTGAGAAATTCTCACTTTAAATTAATTTTCTCCACATACCCAAGCTCTGCTATTCTTTAATAAGTTACTCTGCAAGAACAATATAATTTGGCTTTTTCCCACCTTGGGAGGACAAGCAAGTCTTGGGCCAGATCAATTTTCAGATGAATCCTTTCATTGCTTCTCAGACATTTTACAAGGCATTTTTCCAGACAATTTTATCTCCCAAACACTTCAACAAAGCCTATTCAGGAGACAGAGTCAGCAGATCTGAGGCTGTCCTAACGTCCCCTTTATTTTCATAAAGAGAACCATAGGCCACTGAGGTATAAAACACCATAATACTTAAGGACTCCCCAGGCATTTAGAATCTATAAATCAGAGGGATCACCTGTCTTTGAAGAAAGCTTCTTTCAGATGATTAGTGAAAAAGTGGTTCAGTGTGTAGCCATCAACACACAAGTCCTCTTACAGACATAGCAAATAATGCAACTTTGGGACTGTAACAGCACCAACTCATCCAAAACTAAATGTATTCTGAAGTCACTAAGAGGTCTCCGCCACATATTTGTACATAAAAAGTTTAATTCCAGATGGATGTGTAGAACTGCTTGATTTTTTTTGGTGCTGGATGCTTAATGAAGACACCTGCAGGGAACTGCAGCACTCGCTGTGTGCTGAACAATCTCCCTGGGTGTAGTGCACAGAAGTGCTTACAGGAGGAAGCCACTCACTAATTGTTTTCTCAGCTTTTTAAGAAACTGAGAAGTCCATTCATCCAGTGGACAGCAATTCTTTAACGTAATGGAGTGGAAGTACAACTGTGATTTTTGCAATGTTTAAGTTACAAAAATTAGAACTTTTTCTTTAATCTTTTCAACATAGCATTTGCAAAACCATCCAACTTCCTTCTCTCTCTCATTTACTAAAAACAAAACCAAACCAACCTCAAAGAACGTAAGAGGTGTTTTAGTAGCTGCTAGTGTAAGTTTAGAACACCAAATTAGGAGTGAAAAAGAAGCGACTAAAGAGCCCCCTTAAAAAATATGCTTTGTATAATTCATTATGCATACATATGTATCACAGACGTGTTCATAAGTAAAAAAAAAAGGGCAAAAATCCACACCTGAAGGTTTTTCTATCAGTGACAGGCTAAATTGGATAATTGTCTGAATTAAGAATATCAGTTTCCCTCACTTTTCCAAATC
Source organism: Struthidea cinerea (assembly GCA_013397865.1). NCBI lineage: Eukaryota > Metazoa > Chordata > Aves > Passeriformes > Corcoracidae > Struthidea > Struthidea cinerea. The sequence goes on from VZTI01005189.1 coordinate 448,603, forward strand.
TGGTGGAATTCCCAAGTTAGAATGGCCCAGAAAGTTGAGATTTTTCCAGTGAGAGCAGACAGTGCATTCAGAACAGAACACAGGAGCATAGGAACATGCAAATATACTGTAGATATTTATACAAAATTTAAGAGTGAATCATGTCTTGATTATACAAAGCATATTCAGTGTCTTACAACCAGTCAACTCGTATTAGAAAAACATCCCAATTCAAAAAAAAAAAAAAAAAAAACCACAAAAAACCACCATAATGATAGATAAACTGCTGAAAAGCCACTTGACATTACCAACTGTATGATACATTAGGGACCATTTACTGAATATCTAATCCAAACCAGATTATCACAGCATAAGAGATTAATCTGCTTAAAGAGTTCAGTATGGCAGGGAAAACATCAGCCTCCTTTGACGTTATTGATGGAGTAAATCTTTGTTTAAAAGAAAAGCAAAGCAAGAGAAAGGTATCATTTATCTCTGGAACGTCACAGGAAGTGACTGCACAGCACAATCTTGTATTGTCAAAGCTGGTAAAGAACTCACTTTACAGAGATCTCGCATGGCTACTCAACCTGTGCTACTCAGTCTTGCATTTCTCAAAATTCTCCATTAACAGCCAGAAAAAAAATAATGATAGATTGATTTTTTTTTTCTATTGAAACCTCTGAATTTAATAGAAAAGTGATTGTAACAAAAACAGCATACTAGCCAAAGTCCATGATCCAAGTGTGCAAAAAATAAGTAGTGAGTCAAGGGATGAAAGAGTAGGTTGGGTTTTACATACCATGAATCTGGAATTTTTTCCTAAATGTAAACAGAAAAAAATTACCCAGGCTGGCACTGATGAAAACTTATGTAAAATGAGGAAGAAAGAGGACCCTTCTTGCCACTCAGTCACCTTTTGGAATTTGAGGAACAGTTGTTCTGTCTTTGGCACTTCTGTGCTAGTCCAGATCAAACAAACCAGAGGGGGATGCAGAGGTTTTCAAAGTACTTGAAGCTCCTATTGATTTCTGCTCCTTTCTGAAACTGATCCAGAGTTTAACACCAGCATTTTTGCCCTCTCTCAGATTCCCCTTGATTTATCTCTTTTCTTTTTTTTCTTTTCTTCATCTTTTCATTCCATGACTACCTTTCTGAAAAGGGTTTTGATTTAGCTAGTCAAGACTTTCTATTGCAACACTGCCGAGAGTCAATGAGCAAAAAGCCCAGTGAAATCAATGACTAAGAGCACAGAAAGATGAATTCTGGCACAGCAAGCTGGGATGATTGAAAACTTACTGCACCAGATGCTCATTGCTGAGTCTGGTCACTTCAGCACAAAGCTATTTGGACTTGCCAGGAACCACACTCTGATTTGAGGAACAAAATTCAGACAATCTGTTAATTCAGCTGCAAAGGTGCTAATCACCAGTAAGGTGGCAGACGTTTTAAAGGACTACATTTAACTTCTAGAGAAATAATCATCCTGCACCCTTAAAAGGGACTGGGCTTGTCAACTGTGTGCCTTGGCTTCTTGTGCATAGTAAAAACCACGTGTTAAGATTTGGCTACCCAAGCAAATCTGCCAATAGGTGACTGCATAAATAAAAAGTACATCTTCCAGTTCTAATTTTTATGAATTTGTCTTATTACACTTTCAGGGAAACAATGAGGAAAAAAAAAAATTCAGCACATTGTGACTAACTTTTTCCACCCAGAAGACCTTCAAGCAAGACTTGTTTTGCATTATAGAACAATCAAACCCAGAAAATTATCACCTCTACCTCAAAAATGCAATGAGAAACACTTCAAGATAGACTTGACTTTCCAACTGTCCCAATATTATAGTTGCAGCTTAAATAATAATTAAAAAAAGGTACGATGGCAGCTGACATTGGACCAAGCAAGCTAAGATCACTTTTAAATTCTTAAGTGTTTAGTGTTACCACAGTTAACATTTTCTCACTACTTAATCCATGAAACAGGTGTTATATTATGTGGCTTTATTCTGTACTGAGTCACTTTTCCCCTCAAAGTATGAGAGAATTGCTTACTGTAGGATCAAAGTCTCAATTACTTTTTCTAACTGTCTGCTGAAGCTACAAAGCAGTCTAGGAAAATAAAGCCACCGTGCATAGAAGAGGAGAAAAGAAAATGAAAATTTGCTGTGGGAGCAATGATGAATAAATAGTAGAAAGAGCATTGTTACAAAGCATAAAAGAAGGAGCTCAGAAAGCCAGGAAAGTACGTGTCAGAATTTGTACAGAGAAAATAGAATATAGACATTGCATCAAGAAGCTACAACGTGTCACAAGTAAGTATAATTGTAATATATAAATTGGTAACACTGCATCAAGTGCAGTCATTCCATTTTGGAGACAAAAATGAAATAGAGAATATCTAAATGAAGAGCGAGGACACGTCTAGTATAATTTACCTTACAAGGAGGAGTAATAATAATTCACTTCCAAAAGAAACTCTTCCAACCAGTAAGAATTATAAGTATATGAAGTATAATAACACAAATTAATTACAAACTGGATCTACATGGAGTCACTTGGGGTTTTTGCCTATCTGTCCCATAACCTCGGGAGTTCCCTAGGCTGAATCCAGTTCAGTAAACGCATCTGAAGGTATGTCAGTGCTTTTATTCAACCAGATCAAGTTCAAGACAATTTTCCTGAATATATTCACAATAAGAGGTTGACATTTTATTAATAAATCATACATATTATCAAAAAGGGCCCTGGTTTTCATTCTGTTTAATAGACTGTATTCCAGAGACCACATTCATAGCTGAAATCTGTTATTACTTTCCCTAAAATAGCAGTAAGTAAAATGATGCCACTCACCCAGGTTATTTAGTAGGGACAAAGAGAGCAGTAAAGCCACCTGGCACACAGAAGTACAAACAAAAAAAAAAAAAAGCCAAAGAACACCAACAAACCCAAGCAGACCTGTATCAGAGAAAAACACCTGACCTTAAATGAATCTGTTGGACATAAGTAAAAAGCACAGGTCTCTTTCTTGTAAATACTGGATAATGATTTTCATTCTTTTTTCCTGGAAGTTCTACGGACCTAAACAGTGACCTGCATAACACAAATATGTCATTGATTTGACTATACATTAAAGCTCATCTCATTAACTAGGGTTTAAACTCATGCTTACTAGACACACTTTAAGTATTTAGAATAAGACAATATCTAACTGCCTTTTAGAAGAGATTGTGTGTCAGAAATCAGGGACCTGGATGACACAAAATTAAGTTGCTTTTATTTTTCTACTTTTTGCTCATGGTTGAAAGTCTGTGAAAAAAATAAATCCAATGTAAGCAACTGCAAATGTTATGGCAAAGTTTAAAATATTTTTAGAGTAAACAATATTTAACAACTGTTCCAATGTTGCAAATCTAAGAGACATACAATACTGCACATACTGTATCTATAGCATAAAGGGTTAGTAAGATAAACTCCATGCAGGATTTTACTAGAGTTGTTAGAATGTGAGAATTGAATTAACCATTTTTTCAGAAAAAAAACAACACACTGAGAACAAAAAATACAATTTGTTGAAGCCTAACAATTTTTACTGCTGTTATTATAAAAACCTAACAGTTGGAAAAATACTTCTCTAATTCAAACTAGATTTGGTCAATCTCTCTCCAAAAGCAGACAAAAGTACTTCACACCAGCATTAACAACAGCACATTACTCATGATCTTCATCTTTAGGAAAACCAAGTTTTAGCTGCTCTTCTGAGAGACGTGGAAGAACACAGAAATCTCAGGTCTCCACATGTCTCCACATGCACACAGGTTGCCTGGAACTGCTGACTATTCTCTGAAAAGCCTCTATTTCCTGTTGAAGCACCTGGCACTTTCTAAAAAGATTATATTTGTCTCAAAGTTTCCACAAACAATGCAAATAAGGAAACTACTAAACTCTTTATCTGATCCATCTTTCTATGTGGCCTCACATGTTTTCAACTATACAAAAGAGAGGAGACTGACAAATTTCTGGAGAGAAATAAACAAAGTCAGTCTTTTCTCATTCCTTGCAGAAGAGATTAATTTATGCTTCCTTTCTTTAAAAAAAAACCCTCAAAAACAAACAAACAAAAACCACTGACTAAATAATGCATATAAACTAAGGCATGGGAGGCAGTTGAGAAGGCATAAAATGGGCATTACTAGATGAAAGCTAAAACAGAATAGAAAGAGCCTGGAGTGAGCAAGGTGAGAACAGCTCTCTCACAAGTCACCATTACTGAACAGACACCTAACACAGTCCTACCAACCAGACACTATGGCTTTGTACCTGTCTCCACTGCAAAAAAAAGTATGAGCATCATGGAAAAGAGCATCCAGGTAGCCAGAGAGGCCCTCTGGCAACTTCACCAACAGCAGTTTTCATTCCGTCCTGATAAACAGTACAAACTGGGCTGGAGTTTATCTGCGCGAACAAGCAGCAACTTCAAGGTATTCTGTGGCAGCTTAATTGCTCTGCTGCCTTTCCTGAGCTAACCCAGGGACCAGGTCAACATCTGTCTTCTGGAAGATGGGTAGCTTCTGAAATAAAAAAAAAACCTCAAGGATTTTTACTTATTTATTTCTTTAACATCAAATCAAGAATTTTTGTATCAACACACTTTCAGCTCCCCATGAATACCACCTCACTATGCTCCCTCCCTGGCTTCTTTTTATCACCTTACTCCTGGCCCTACACTGCATCTTGCAAGCTGAAGGAAGGATAATCTATTTTACTTATATTAGAAGCCACATAGCATATTTTCTGCGCTGTAAGTAATCAAACAGAAACATAACAAGATGTTCAATTAAGCTGCAGATCATAGACAAAGTACATCATGCCCCTTAGCAACACCTCCCATTCAGTGCACAGAAAACTGCTGCAGTCACGACAAGTATCAATGAAGTTTCTCTTCGTAATTACCCTGCTTAATTCACGTTGTCATTACATGGTAGCTTTGATATGGAAAAATATTTTGTGTCATATATACCTATATATATACATATATAGCAGCACAAAGCTGCTAGCAACAAACAGGAGCCCTCTCAGCAGAGCTATTATAAACACTGAGCTGTATTTTCCTCTTTAAAATGCAGCTCTGCATGCTCTCTGCCCCTGCCTGGCCTACCTGGGAATAAGCTGGAGGTCATCCCACGCTGCTGGTCAGAATCAACCTTGGAGGCATTCCCAACCCCTCAGGTATGTGAAGCTGCCTCATTCCCCCTTTTACAGAGGGCAGTTCACCCCTTCTCCTTCTGCACCTTCTCTACACGTTGATCCTCAGCTCCGTCACACCCACCCCCGTGCCCAGCCCCGTTCCTAACCCAGCTGCTGATGCTCTAGCCTTGACTGCTCCCATTCCTAATGCTGCTATTCTGGACATATCTGCTTTCCAGACTCACTTGTCCATCAGCTGGCGCACTTTCTTTTGCGACTGCCACCACTTCAGCCCTTCAGCTTGACAGAATGGTTCTTCAGTTTGTTGTTACATCAGTCTGCTGCACTCAGCTATTCCTACTCCATGTTTCCCAAGCCAGCACGACTTCCCTCAAGACATTTACATCACGCACAAGAAACCTCAGAGTCAATTTCATATAAATAAGGCATACTACACAAATAGGTCACCTCCATGCAGCTTGAAGTTGCCACTGTTAAAGGCTGATTTCAACAGAAAGCTACAAAACTACCTGCAAGGTGAGGTGTGTTAGTCCACACTGAATTACCAGAGCTACCACATTCTATCTAGGATACACACAACTCAAGGTAATAAACAAAAAAAAAAAACCAACCCAAAGAAAACCACACTAAATGCACAAAGCAGCAATTGACAGGAATAAAATCTGATTTTAAGCACATTACAAAAACCCTCTTCTGTATCTGCATATATTAGCAAAAAAGCATTCAAAGAATACAGCCAAAGAACAACTTTTATTTAGGGATACCCAAACGTAACTGGTGTCAAAATTGTATCTTACAGAGTGTACAAAACAGAGAAGCTTCAAACTGATCTTTGTTTCACAGGACTTGCAGATACTACTGAATAAATAACTTGGTTTGTAATTGCTGAGATTTCAAAAATGCTGCACAAGTAGCACTTGCATATATTTAAAAAAACTATCAAGTCTGAAGTGTTAGACTTCCGATACTATTATTTCACTTTGAAGTACAGGCATTCTGAAGGATTTGTTTGTCCTAGGAACAAAAGCGGGGGGGAAAAAACCTCTTTGTTTTAAATGCACAATGCACATTTGTTTGGAAGGGTTAAAAAATAAAAAGAACCTCCAACCAACCAACACACAAAACAGCTCCCCCCCAAAAAAAACCACAAACAAAACAACAAGAACAAACTAGCTCCAAGAGGCAAAGAACAAGTAACAGGTTATCAAACCATTATTTCTTCAGTTTATTTTACCTTTAGTCAGAATAAAACAAGGCACAGTCATAGCATTCAAAAGCCTATTAAATTCAAATTTCATCTCAAACTGGGGCAAATAATGAAGTATTAAAGTTACCTGCAGATGAGAAAATCCTTTATCAATGTATATTTGAAACACACCTTTTTCATTAGACATGGGCCTGACTGCTCAAATTGTTGAGGTACTTCAGGAATCGTGTAGTTTGGCTGCACCTTGATTTTGTAGCTCAGTCAGCATGAATGCAATGCCTCTGGTTTTTGATAGGAAGTGCTATGCCTGCCTTTGTGTCAGCTGAATTTTAAATCTGCTCATCAAAAGGTTTAGCAACATGCTCCTGTTGCCATCAGTTATTCTCATATTCAGGCATTTTATGGTTCAATTAACACCACAAGGCAAACCTAAATGTCTGGGGGAGGAGGGAGAAGAGGAACAGTAGGGTGGAAGGATGGATCTGCTCTGGTTTATAGAACCAAAGACCTAAGCAGTTTTAAATCAAATACAAATCAATGAAGCGTTCACATCAAGCTTTACGTAAACCAGAAAGAAATAGCAACCTGGCTAAAAAAATGGGAGTTAAAGTTTTGTTTGTTTTTTTTTTTTTAACAGTGCAATAAAATGTCTCCAATATTTACAAAGTCCATTACTGCTGTAATTAGTAACACAAGCCTACTCGTAGAAAGATATGAAAACTGATTTTAGTACGTAAGCAAAGCTGATGTAATTAATCAAGACGTCAGAAGATATTCCTGTAGAAACTTTTTAAGGCAGCTATTATTTTAAAATGCAACTCAGCTTATGCAAAAAATTCTATATTTGGATGACAAATTGTATCCATCCATATTTAGTACTTAAAGCGAAAACAGCATTGGTATTTTGCAACTGATTTGTTCCTAATACTGTTTATTAACATACCTAAGTTAAAGTTTTGCTGTATTTTGCTTAGCTTTTCAACTTTTTAAAATGCAGTTCACATTATCTCTATGGCGCATATAAGATTAATATAGTCTATTCTACATCCAAGCGATGTAAGTCACCAATATTTGGATCTATTCTTATGCTATCAGAGGTATCTCCAACAGCTAATTAATGCTGACATAAAAATTCCAGGCTTTTTGAAATCCTGCTTTTATGCCACCAATTACTCATAGAATAAGGAAGTTTTTTGTTCCTTATTAATTTTCTTACTTCAGAACTACCATATTCAAAGCTATGCTTCTAAATAGAATCCAGCCTAGTACATAAATCCACGGCCTTAATATTTCCTTTTGTAAACTTGCTTTAAGTTTGTTCCTAAGATACCTGCAACTGTGAATAGCTCCCAACAACAGAATTGATGAAGAGAGCAGGCAAACCACATTTCAGTTACTTCATTTGGTAGATATAGACACCCAGGGCAGATGGAAATTAATACAAAATATCTTTAAAGTCTACAAACTACTGTCACATTTGAATCAATGTTGGTTCCATCAATAGTCTATACATTGTAGCTACTAATTAAGATATCACTGAACAAAAATAATGAAAATAATAATGAAAAATGCTGAATATTTTCCAAGGGGATGAATTACCAACCTTCAAAATCAAGATTTCTATTCAGTTCCATGAGGCTTATCACTGGCTTCTCTGTCTTTCAATTGAAGTAAGCAGACTAAGATCTGATAGCATAAGTTTTATAAAAACAGTTTTCAAATGAGAGGAAAACACTGCTTATTGTTTTTGCAAGACACCTGCACTTCAAGGCTGTTTCAGCAGTTCTTGAAAAGTTAACCTGCTACCTAAGAATATAAAACCAGACACAAAATGTCTCTGTAACCTTTCTTCCACCTTTTGTAAAGGTTTTTCTTAAACATCTAAAGAAAAAGTGGAACAGTGGAACAGTCGAGTCAGTCATGGCTGTGACAAAAAAATGGTAGAGCCCAAATAAGAAAGCCATAACAAAACTGCTATCTGGCATCCTGAATTTACCCCATTCACTGCATTTTAAAAATAAATTTTCTGCCTTGAGGCTTTGAATTCATAATTATTGAGTGTTTCTGTGCTCTTTGCTCTACTCATGAATCCTTCTATACACATGCTGTACATCACATGAGACTACTCAGCATTTTTTTATATAAACTTTTAAGTTTTCCAGGTTTAAACACCCCCCTCAAAGTTCTCATTTCCTAGAAGGATGCTATTTCCATGAACTGTGCATATCATTGTAAAGGCATAACTGAATAAACCCTTTTTAGTTTGATGACATATCAACCTTCCTAGAGAAGCTAGAACCATGTCTGCGGCAGATTTTAAACACTTTCTTCCTTCTAACATCATTTAAACCAACTGGGCATTTGCAAATTTAGGCATCCATATTGATAATACACTTTCAGACAAAAAGAAGCACTAAATTAACATGACAAGTTTTAAATCTCACAAATTAATATTTTAACTACCATTTAAATAAATGCCAATTTATGTAAAGACAGAACTGAGATTTTTTTTCATGAGTTTGAAGCGTTTTAGTGTATTTTTGTATATGTTTCTATTTATACATGTTTCTAAACAGCTATGTTTCTACTGATTGTAATTTCTGACTGATAGAAAGGACATTTCCAATGAAAACAACTGCTGCCACTGGAGTTGCTGGTCACGTTGTACAGTGCATTACTACAAGGCCAGGACTACAGCAAAACCCTTTACTTCCAGTTTTTCCCAATACACACTCAGTGGCTGATTAGAAGTAAATCCAGCATAAGCAAGCCTCTTTGTCTAAAGGGCTCCCAAAAAAAAAAAAAAATTCCAGTTATAACAAACATAAATGATGCAAATCATAACTAAGAAATGAAAGTTGAGTATTAACCAAATTTATTTTTCCTAACAACTTTTGCAGAAGAAATACAACTCCAAAGCCTAATGTTGACCATTAATCAAATTCAAAATACAACACACTCATTCATAAGCGTTGCAGCCACAAGCCCAAAACAGTTGTCTAGATCTGTGAAATAACGTTCTGAATTAGTTTGTATTACTTTGAATTTTAGTCTTTCATGGAACACCTGTTCCTACACAAAACAAACCATTTGCACATCTACAATTCTAAAAATTTGCAAGTCAACCCTACATATATAAATTAAACAACAAAAAGACAACAGTCAGACAAATCCATGAAACTGAGTATCCAATCCAAGCCAAGCTTCCCCATATAAAATAAATGTTCAAACATTTTGCACATTTTTATATTGTTACTATAGCAGCCAATCCAGTGAGGATTAAAACATCATTGCAGACGTTATTATAAATTACTCATTTTTGCTTGTGTGCTCATTAAAAAAAAAACCTAAACAAAAAATATTCAGTATCTTTCTTACTTACCCACCACGAACTACAGAAAAGCAATAAGCATAGTTGACAAACAGGAATTCTGTTAACCTTCAGTTACTCACCTAGAAAAAAAAGAAGAGAAAGGGATAAGCACACTTTGTGTGAGGAGGAAGACATCACTGTTGGTTTGTAACATACCTTAGCTTCCATGTTCATGAGATTTTTGAAATCAAATATCTTTAAATTCAAGTTAAAAGGATGGAGATGGAAATTTTTCACAGCAAAGTGGATCACAAAACAACAATTCGGTAGAAGTTGCATTTGTATAAAATCCGAGCAGCTCGTTCAGCTGGAGGACTAACACAATTCTGTTCTGCTACCACAAGAAGAGTCCCAAAATCTTTGAAAACCAAAATGGATAAAGACTTTGCGTTCAGAATACACTGCCTCAAGCAACATTTTAACAGAACACAGTAACTAATTAACTATTGTGACTACCATAACCGCTTTCAAGGTTTCCAGCGAAGCCGGTAGAAGATCCAAAGTTTTGCCTGATAAAATTAGACAACTTTCTGAACTGGCACATTGATATATTTTATTGTATTCTCTCTTTAACAGAATAGTGAACACCCTGTGCTAATGCCAAATGAGTATTAATGATGATATGTTCTAGAGATATCATTAATTCAGCATTTATTAATGAGAAGCATGAACGAAAAGCAATTTTGAATATCAGAATAAAAGTTTTCTTCATTAGTGTACACACATAAGCTACATGTGTTACAAAAAGTCTGGGATCTCAAACGTTTACAATCGATACAAAAAAGAAACCAGTAAAGCCTTTGCCAAGAACACTAATATCTTCCTATAGTATGTTACACAAAAGTGCATTAGCTTCAGGAAAGGCTGTGCCTTTAAATTTGGGAGATTTGCCAGTTAACTAAACTTCAAAGGATGTAGTAAAATTGTAGTTGCTGGAAACTGAGCATATCTGAAAAAACTAACTACTCCACATTAGTGGAATGTGTAGTCATAACCACAGGGAATCTAAAATACAGTTCTTCAGAAGTGTCACTCACAAAGCCCCAGAGCACCCCAGCTGCCCACTCAGGTGACACTAGTGACACACTTCCACATCTCAGTGCACGGAGAGCCACTCGTGCATCTCACAAACCTCACTTCAGCACCCACACTACTGAACTGAGAGTGAGGTGCAAAGCCAGACAGACCAAGTAGGATTACTTGGTGCTTTGCATAATCCACAGGAATTTCCAGTGGTGTGGAGAAGACTTAAAACTGCTCCTGTTATACCCCTGCCATTCTTCACCGTACAAACACAGTTCTCTTACAGGAGTTCTTCAGCAAAAACTTTCAAATATTATGAACAGAAGGTTAGACTGGCTTACTGTGGATAACCTAACAAAATTTTATATCACAGCAGCTCTTAGATGCCATCAAAGGCTCTTACCCACATCCAAGGTTTAGGAAAGGCAGTTTTCATTTTATGTTTTTCTAGAGCATAACTGCTGAGCGGAATAGTGTAGTAACATACAAAAAAGTGCATAGCATTTTTCATAACAGAAATTTTAAGTACTCCTGGCAGGACAACAGCCAATTTTTAATGAGGTTCATAATGATGCATCTCAAGTTCTAAAACCTAAGGACATAAGCAAGCCTAGAGTGAGATCAGGTCCACACCATTCCACCGTTTAAGAAGAGACTGCAGACAAAATGCATGGCTAAAGGTCCAAGAGAGAATTATGGAAACGTTATGGTTGGAAAAAAAAGCTCCAAGACCATCAAGTCCAGCCTTCAACTGAACACCACCATGGCCACTAAACCATATCATGAAGTGCTGCATCCACTCATTTTTTTAACACTTCCCAGGGAAGGTGACTCCACCACTTACTTTGGCAATCTGTTCCAACACTTAGCCACTCTTGCAGTGAAACAATTTTTCCAAATATCCAACCTGAAACTCACCTGGCACAACTTGAAGCAATTATTAAGCAAATTTAAAAAATGCATGGAATAAAGTCCTGAGTATCTCACTTTAACAGGCAATCCAGTCGAGCACAAGACCTGGCCCTGATCATGCAGAGAGGATTAATTTCTGCTGATCGCTGTGGAACTTCCAAATGTATCAGGTAACTAAACTGGCACCCATAAACCAACTATTTATTCCTTATAACTTGTTTAATATTAGGTGTAAAAAGTCCTTCAAGTGCTGTCAGTTCCAGTGTAATTGTGGAATCCTCCAGTTTATATTCCAAAGAAGCAATATTTGTAATCTAAGCTCACAAGGATAATAATAACTTCAGAACATCAAAACCTCATGGCAGCTGTATAAAACACTAGTGAGACAAAGCTTTTTCCTACACAACCAACTGAAAATCAACGCAAATAGCATTCAAAATATTTATTTACCATTACCACATGGTTTAATGTTATACATCAAATTCCTACTATGAAACCAAACCATGAAGTGTGTATCTCTGCATCCAGTTTCCATAAGGGCAAAGAACAAAGCCATTCACCAGCAAATAAAGGGCTTGTGAGGTTCTAATATATGCTATATTGCTTTTGTTGCTGAAATATTAAGAGGAGATAGTTTTTTATTGTTTTAAATAAAGATCACTCTTTTAAAATCAATTGCTATACAGAAGTGTAATTTAGAGACAAAAAACCCTCGATTCTTTCCATAAAGTCCTTCAAATTACATCAGTGCTGCAGTGAAAAATCTTCTAAGCAACTGCATTTTCCGACATTATGCTTTTGTGATTTCCCAGTGTCAGACTATTAATGTGACAGCAAATTGTAGTCATTAGTCAAAAATAGTGAATAAAATGGTTTACATGCTTAAAGTGACCTTGAGACTGTCGTGTACAACACTGATAGCCAAAACAATTGCTGTTTCATGATTGCTCCTGACTAAATCAAATCATACTTCAAGTTGAAAACTGACCTGCACATCATTTTTTTTTTTTTTAAATTCTATACTCGCTTGTTACTTTCCAGTGTACGTGGGACTATATAGGAAATCTGAACTTAAATGTAGCCAGATAGAAACAGTCAGAAAACTTAGATATCATCAAGAAAATTTACCATGTTACTGGTAGATAGGCACAGCAATTGCATTGCTACAGTATGGGATAATTATACATCAAAATCCCTGAGAAATAAAGACCTGTCCACACAATTATTAATTGGAATACTGCATAAAAGCCTTGTAATTCCAAAAGGACTTACCAGAAATGAAAAATTCCAGAGGTCTGGCTGAACTTCAGTCACCTTAATCAAAATTTTTATTCATTGTGTGGCTTAGTGTTAACACAGGGGAAAAGCGGACACAAAATGACACAAATCACTAATTTTACTTCTTTCCTTCTTTGGCAAGCAGGAAAACAGGCAAGTGATTAAAAACAATTTTGGTAATACAAAATTGTGCCTGTTTTACTTTTCAGAGAGGAGAGGTGCATTTCATGACTAGTCTGAAATTTTTTTTTTTTTTACTATCTAGCACTTCTCTGTGTGTGCCTGTGTACAAGTAAATACCACAACAAGCTTGCCTAATTTCACTGAAGGAAGATGCAGATAATGCTAAATAGCCTGCTCTGCTTGGGAATACATACACAGAAAGCAAATAGTTCCATTTCCAATTATAGCGGCATTCTGCTGGACTTCTACAGTTAATCTTATTGCCATCATGATAAATTCCACTCCCAGAGATCTACAATTAGCTTTCAAATGAAAGGATACCTGAAACAGCTTAAGCCAAATACATTTATTTCCTTAAAATGAAATTAAAATCACTTTTAACAGGTTAGTATTAGTAATTATTGAGCATTTCAAAGAAACAGCAAAGAGATGTATATTTAATTCCAATGACACAGTTCCTTTGAGTTTTACATGACTACTTTTATCCAAAAGTAAACGCATGCAGAGTTAACAACACGTCAAGTTTTAATCTCAAAAAAAACAAACAAAAAAACCCCATCATCTTAAACTGTAGGATTTCGGGGTTTTTTTGCTTCTAAACATCTTCTGGCTACACTGTTGCTCAAAGTCCAGGCCAGATAAAACAAGGAATCCCACTATGAGTAAAAACAGAGCATGCCAGAGCAAGGCAGACAGCATTCCCTCTCTGCTGTAACTTAGGTCAAAACTAGACACTTTTTTTTTTTTTTTTTTTTAACAGATAGCAATCTGTAAACTTAAGCTTCACATAAAGTATAGTGGCAGTTAAAGAAGTCATTAAAGCACTAGGGTACCTTCTGTAAACATCTGTTCAGTTCAAAAGAGAGCCAAGTTACCTACTCAACAGATGATGCAATCTATGCAGACATTTAAAGAGAAGATACTCGGTGTTATGTGGGCTTCAATAGTAGAAAAACTAAAATTTGAGTTGAGGTGCACACCTAAAGCCAGAATTCTGCTGTCTATATATGAAACATGATTTGACAGTTGCATATTAATGGCAGAGGTTAATTCCTGAAGACTTTCTAGTCAATTAGATATTTAAGAAATCATTTAACTAATTGAAGTAAGTTCTTTATAAGACTGCAAAAAATGGTTAAGAGGTACATTTCTTTTCTAATTATCTTTGTACAGACTCTTCAAACTTCCAGTGCAATTAAGCTTAATTAAAACTTTAATGATTTAAAGACAAATGAACGTCATTTTGGTTGTCCTAGATAACATATATCCTTCACAAAAGGCTGAGCAGTGACATTCTTCACACAACGTCCACACACCAATGCTCTTCCAAAATGGGTAATATCTCTTGGCATGTCATCTTGGGTCAAGCATAATTTAACTATTGATTTCATCTGCTTGTAATACTAATTTTTATGGCAACAAGTGGCAAGGATGGGATTTTTTCATTAACTACGTCTATCAAATATTAAACCTGGAATTTTGAGTAAACAATAGGTATTTCCCATTATAGATGCAGTACCTCTTTCACTTGTGCAAGAAACCTGGTAAACTACCAGTAAAGATACACAATAGAACGACTGTGATGTTTTATGTGATTCCAAGAATTGCTTAAAAGCAATCAGAATTAAGAAATACAGTTTTGTGAATAATTAGCTCCTTATATTTTGCATAATAATCTTCAGAGATCCATGGCTATTTTTGTGCTGTCTTTTCCAAACACAATGTGCTTCTTTCATCTATTACATAACATGGATACGAGCATACTAGAAAGTAATTGCAATTATCAAAAGATCAAATATATGAAAAAATTTAAGTATTGATCAAAGCTTTCACACTTTTGTCAAATCTATTTGGAAACACACTCTACAATATAAAAATATAAGAGCTCATGTATATTCAGACACAGCCAGATGAACACGCGCACCCCGCGCTACAGAGGCACTCTTTAAAACACACCCGGATCTGATACTTGAAAGATCTCTGTATCACTGAATAAAACCTTCAGTCTAGTGACAACCACAGTGAGATCAGCATCACACCAAAATGCACACAGAGATTCAATTGGTTTTGCTCTCTGAAAGTTGACAGCATTTAAAGTCAAAGATTAAAAGGGAGCCCAGGTTTTCTTCCTAAGTTTAGTGTTTGCCATATAACATTTCACATCGAGACACAAAAATAAAGCACATTGAAGTTTATGGGTGGTGCCTCTTTAAGTATCATCTTCACAGGTTTATTTTTTGACACATCTTTAAGTAAAACAACAAGCCTCTTTAAGTAATCCTCTGCTAACCGAAGGCCTGACAAGTATGACAACTAAACAAGCTTATCTGAGCTGAGCTTTGTCTAGTCATTACTAAAAATTACAACCGAGAAATAGCTTGAAAACGGTATATTAGACCTTTATACTCACTGCCAATCAAAGCTGAGAGCAGCATGTTAAGATAATGAGATCCTGAGATACCACATCATACTGTGATAAATTCACCCATCATTACCTAAAAGCTACTTTTTTCAAGTTTGTAAGTATTTAAGTATTCATAAGATATTCTTTATTTATTTCAATATAAACCTAACAAGCCTTCTCTAGCTTATCAATGCCAAGATCAAAAAAAAAAAAACAAAACACAAAACAACCTCTTTAAAAATAAATTTGGAAGAGGACTCTTACCATCACCTTCTGCAACAAGAGGTGGAGTGATAATCTTCCAGATAGCAATAGAAACTTCCTCCTTTTTTGCCAGACTCACATTGGCCCCAGTAAAGTTGGGCACCCCTCACCCAGCTATGGTGGCCCTGCATTACAAAGTAATGTCACGAGGAGCAGATTCAATTTACAACCACCACCACTGCTCTAACACCTGCCTTTTTCTGGTTCCGTGGTAGCACAGACCCTGGACCTGCACAACTGCATCTCCTGTCAGATTCCCGAGGCTTCCTTGACTTACCTTTCAAACAATGACCAATTTATTCCACTGGGACAGGCCAATGAGGGAATAACAAACGGAGTTTTACATATTTAAAGTGTTCTGTACATAACATATCAACACTAAGTATAGGTTTCTATTTTTGCCTATTGATTTTCACAGTATTTTAAGCGCCAGTGAGATGAGAAAGATTGATGAGGTAAAATAATGGGAAACAAGATCATATTGACAAATTTGTGTGAGATTCCCAGGCTCCCTAGGGAAGTGGGCACAGCACCAAGCCTGACAGAGTTTGAGAAGCACTTGGACAATACTCTTGAGCACATGGTGTGATTCTTGGGGATGGTGCTGTGCAGGGCCAGGAGTTGCACTCTATGATCCTTGTGGGTCCCCTTCCAACTCTTGATACTCTGTGATGCTGGGATATTTAAAAGCATTGTTTGCAAGCTAAAAGGGTATTCCTTCATTCAGCTCTACATATCCACAAAAAAAAAAAGAAATCCATAGTACATACAAGCTACCCAATTCATTGATATATTAATTTGACAAAGGCAACATTTTAAAATCTCTGCTATTGCTTCTGAATCACAAATTATCTTAAAAGACATGGGGGAAAATAGGGAAATTTGCTTTTCACCACACTAAACAGCCGTTCTTTAATAGAAAGATATCCACTGATGCCTAGGAATGTCATTTTTAAGTAATAAGCTATGTGCTTGGTGTTACAACTTCTAGCACCTGGCAAAATCTGCAGCTGAGAAGGTCTAACAATTTAAAAATAACTGAATCAAAGGCTTATTTTTAATTTCAAATAAAATAATCACCTGTATTTAGCATTATACATATTTAGACAAGCTGCCTGTCTCTGTTCCCAACCACCTCTGTCAGCTCCAACTTGTCATTTTTCAATTCCAAATATGCAGGTTTTTTTTTTTCCCTTGGATGACTTGTCATCGAAACTGTCAAAACCAGTAATTATTTATGTATAGCTATTTATTATTAATCTAGCAAAATCTTCACAGACATCACACTGCTCCTGTTTGCTCATGTCATTCTGCTGCCAGCCCTGGGTTTCACTGCTGTTGGTTTGATGCCTTTTTACATAGATCAGCCCCGGTTTCCCTTGTTGACCATTTCCATAGCACAGCAGGCCCAGACATGCTGGCTGCTTTCCTACTTGTGTTTGGTTTTCATTTTATAAAGTTCACACTTTTTCAAACAGTTTCATGCAAGACCACAACAACTATTAAAAAACCCAAATTATATAAATGTTTTATAAATAGCTTAGACAGATAAAAGTTTTGATTTTTTTTTCCCCAGTGATGGAAAAGACTTGAATTTTGAGGTCCCTTCTTTCAACTGGTTTCACACATGAACATTTCAGTTTTGTATAGTCTTGAAAACTCGTGACTAAATGGGTTCAACCTAATTTTTAAACAAGATGAAAAAGGAAGGAAAAAAAAAAAGAAAAAACAAACCAGCCTGCCTTTCTGCTGAATTTTCTACTTTGTGTACATTTTGGTGAGCCAGCCAGTAAAAAAGGTAATTTTGTCTTCATGCATGTCACTTAATCTTCTACTCGTTATTCTCCAATTTAAAGCACTTCTGCACCTTTCTATTGTCCAACTTCTTGACTCATCTGATATATCCCCCTACAAAAATCTCTCCTCTGCCCTACTCCACCACATTCCTATTGATAAAATTGGGTTCCAATCACTGGCCAGGTTATCTTACAGATTTTTTTTGAATTGTAGATCTTAATGGGTGAAACACAAATGTAAATCAAGCTAAGTCCTCAATAAGAACCACCACAGATTGTACATGATGACTTGGCAATAACTCTTGCATATCCTGTGAATTTTCCAAAACCAATTAGATGTAATGCATAAGTTGCACTAACATAGATTAAATTTGTAATTTTTTTTGCTCTTCTTGGTATGTTTACAAGTCTCTACCTTCAATCTAAAGTAATTAACGCTCTACAAGAAGAGCATAGGCTGAAATAAAATCTCCATCCAAAAAACCCAAACAAGAGAATTCCCAGAAAAATAAACCAAAGCTACTAGACAAAGAGAATTAGAAAAATCTTCTGCTGAGGAAGGAGGTTCTGTCCCCCCACTGCCTGTCACAGCTGAAATTCACCACTTACAAGCAGCAAGTCATCCTTTTTTCCTTTACTTCTCCTCATTTACATGCAAATTTAATAGGAATCTAAAATTTAGTATTTTCTTCTGCAATTTTAAGTACTTCAACCTTGTTTGACACTACCTGCAGAATTACCTGCATGCTTACCTGCACTCTCATATAATTACTGTAAAAACTCTACCTTTTCTTCCACTGCATGTGCACTGACTATTTGTACCAAACTTGTGTTTTATTCCCTGTCCCACATCTACCTCTCACAAAAAGCACCCCAGCCAATTGTTTTATTTCATTTCTGCCATAACACATCACCTTCAAAAATGGAACAACTCGCTTGATCTGGATCCATACAACACAGTGCCTCCAGATCTTTTAATAACTTCTTAAAAGCCATTACTGTAGGAAAAAATAGCTTAATAATAACAGCAAAGTTTCAAGAGTCACATGAGAGACTTACAAACCTTACATTAAAGCCATGTATGAACCTGCTACACTGTTTTTGGCTTCTCTCCCAGACGCCTTTACTCCTGTCTTGTTTATTCCTCTAGAGTTTCCTTTGGCCAGGAGAAATTGTCGTGGGGTTGGGATTGGTAGGCTTGAGGCTAGAGGACTTTCAGATCAATTAAATTTTTTTTTTTCCCCCTCTCTTTTTTTTTCCAGTAGCGCACACACACAGGGAAAGGAGTCAAAGCTTTATCCTCGGGACAAGTCCAACAAATGCTGTCCAAAAACCATACTGTCCAGTTGGAAACTTCTGCACTAAATCCAAACAGAAAACTTTTAAGAGCTTATTTATCACAGATAAAATGCAACTTGACTTCACCTTCAAGTTGCTGCCATGCCAAACCAAGAAAAAAGGGCTGAAGTCAGTTTTGCAGGCTTCATTTTGGAATAGAAAAAACTCATTGTGAAAGGTATCAAAAAATAACAAAAGAGTAAGCACATTTTCTGAGCTTAAGATCCTGGGCATTTTCACATCAAAGTGCTGAAAGGGGTCAGTAGAAGATCCATGTGGAAAGGCTGCTTGGCAGGATGGCTGCCTCACTAAATGGCAAAATACAGTCAATAAAGCGCAAGATGAATTTAAAACAATTACTCTGAACATATTACTCAGGCTTGAAGAACAATCAGTCAGTGGCTGAACACACAGCAGCCGCGCTAAACCACCCTGCACATGTAAGAATACTGAACCAGGTATGATGAGTTGATAAATCATCTGCAGAATTGCATCAAATCAAATACTTTTTAAATGATATTTCAAGAGTTCTAGGTGGTCAGAAAAGTTTTATTCAAGTGGGTTTGAATTTTGGGGATTTTCTTGAGTTGTTTTGGGTTTTTTTTGGCTTGTTTCTTTTTATTTTGGGTGAAACACAGCAGGACTAAAAGCTATAGCGCCAGCTCAGGCTGGAAACTCAGTCCAACCTGAAACATGATCAGGACTTCACATGCCATTTTATCAGATGATTTTCCTGTGCGGGAAAACAATTAAAAAAAACAAAAACACCCACACAAATGGGGAAAAGTGAATCTAGGTCTTTGGGGTGAGTTTCTAAAACAACCCAAATGCTAAATATATTGTAACAGATCTCATTCCCTCAATCACTATCAGTGGAAAGCTTCTAAAATTCCTGGATTTGTAAATCCATTTTATGAAGAGTTAGTCAACAAGGAGAAAAACATTTACTGATAAAAGGAGGTTTCACTTTTTCCACCTATTGACTAAGCAAGGGCTGTGGACAAGAACATTTAAGGCCATGCCTGAGACATCACACTAAGGACCAAGCAAAGCACAAACCTGGAGTCAAAGAAAGCACTCTGGAAAAAGAACAAAAAGGAACAAACTGCCCACAGCTGGCCAGCACATCACCTCTGTGGTACTCTGACAAGAAGCAAGTCAATATAGAGAAAACCTAGGCATTCACAGCTCCTATGATTAGGAATTCCAAGGGAAGAGCATTCATATCAGTTCTGGTAAATATTGCCTTACATGTTTTCTTCATCTATATCATTATACTTTGATCATGGCTGATTGTTCAAATATCAGCATCTTGATAAAGACAAAAGAAAAACTTCAGTATCAGCAACTAAACCATGACATCAGAATTACCACCTCAAAAATTGGCCCAGAGTCCCAGGCATGAAAGAACAACATGATCCCACTCTTAGGCAGGGAAGACCTCATCATTTAAGACCCTCAAGAGACCAGAGAGCCAGTAGTGAAGTAGATTTAATTCCTGTGGCTGATACAGGACACTATTCAGAACACAATTAGGGCAGCAATTTAAAAACAATAACTCTCCAGTGGTTACCTGCATTTCATCCCAAGTTGTTTATAACACTGAGTCTCCCACAAAAAAAAAAAAAAAAAAAAAAAAAAAAAAAAAAAAAAAAAAAAAAAAAAAAAAAAAAAAAAACCACACCACACCTCTGTCAAGAACTGAGAATCTGTAATTTCAACAGACACTGAATAATAACTAAAGGAATCTTCAGACTGCAAATATCTATGTATGTTTGTATGAATAAAAAGATATTTTAAAAAAACCAAGAATGACAAGTTTCCATTCTGAAATGTCTATGTAGATTCCAAAGACAGTGAAAGCATATTTAAAAATCAGAAAAGACAGGATTTTTTTCAGCAGAGATATCTCTCAATCAGGGTGGAATTGTGCAAGAGGTACATCATAAAATACAGTCAAGTTCTGTGCCAAATTCATTGAAAATTCTCACAAATTTGAAAATCTGAATCAAAAATTCCCTGACAATACCTATATACACACACAAAATATAAATAATCAACTGAATTAGTAAGATCCCAGAGTTCCAGGAAAACAAGCACCGATGCCAACTTTCAATAATCCCCAACAGCTCAACCATGAAGTAAGGCAATAAATTAATCACTGCCTTTCCAATTCTCATTTCCTTCCACTATTTGAAAGGAGAAGTCTTAGAAGTAAATGCCATAGGGGAAGAGCCAGCTTCAGACTGAATGGGTCTGAACCACTGAATAGCAACAAATTAATTCAAGTGGACCAACAGAAATTCATTGCCCTTTAATGGTCAAGCCACTTCAAGTCAAGTAAAAAAACCATGGATTTTAAAAATATTTTTAGTCCCAATTTTGATAATTTTTCTGTTTAATATTTCTATAAGTTATTAAGGTGCTCCATGACTCAGAGGTAATAATCAAACATCATGTTTTAATTCTGTGACTGATGAAATCTGTGCCAAAAGAAGTTGACGTTTTTTGTACAAAATAAGCACAGAAATTAAAGTATATACATTTTTCTAAATTCAATGATATTTGAGGAAAATTAAAAGAA
Source organism: Struthidea cinerea (assembly GCA_013397865.1). Lineage (NCBI taxonomy): Eukaryota > Metazoa > Chordata > Aves > Passeriformes > Corcoracidae > Struthidea > Struthidea cinerea. The sequence continues at coordinate 470,151 of VZTI01005189.1, forward strand.
TGGAATCAAAATATGCAGAAATACTTTTACGTGCATTAGAGCAAATCTACATTTCTGCTTTTGTTTTCTTAACCACATTTTCCTAGGTTCCATTAAATGTGACTTTCAGTGGAAGAGGTTCTACTCCTTCACAGGCTTTTCTGTGTCTAAAATTACACTTCTACATGTCTGAATTTAGATGCTGTTCTTCATTCTTTACAGGAACTGTAGAAATACCAAGTCCCTAAAAGGTTCCCTCTACGCTTTCAAGTTTGAAAGTATTTTTTCTCATCCCAAAAAGGTGCGCTGAGCTTTTTTTTTCATCATGATATTCCAGATATAGATTTCTAGCCTTGTCTACAGCTCCACAGATTACTGATTTTTTTTCCACTGTGTTAAAGACCGCATACAGCATCTTCAACAGAGCAAAGCTAATGTTGCACACACCTTCTGTGCACCCGTGCCTTTCATGCAAAGCACTTACCATGCTCAAAAGTTAAAACTCTATGAACATCATTATCACAAAGTCTTTAGGACATTTAGCATGCAGGCATTTAATGCATCTCCAGTTTGGATACTACAACAGGTGAGAACAAGCTGCAGTAAACACATCTGTTTGCCTTCAAATTAGAAGTTTAACTGCTTTAACACACTGATTTGACAGACATAATTCAAAGGCTCATCATACCTAAAGCTGAATTCATATTCCATTAGAGTCCTGAGATTTAAAACAAACAAAACAAAAAAAAACCCCAAACCAAACAGCAACAAAAAAAACTAAAAAACTGTTCCGTGATGAATTATTCCAACTATTATGTGTTTATATTTTACACATGGAGGGAAAAAGTGTGCTACCAAATGGTAAACCTTCAGTTCCTACACTTGACCTGTACGCTGTAAGTACATGCCAGTGCTTCTGAGAGGACAGAAGTGAAACTATGTGTAACAAGCAATTTGAACACACAAAGTACCATCTGAAATTTTCTACATGAGATAAGACAATAAGCGCCACTTCAAATCACAACACGCTATTTAACTGATTTCTTAGGAAAGTTAAGGAAAAAAAGCTGAACTTGAGTTTTATAAATTCTCTAGTTTTTTTTTTTTTGCTAAATTACATGAATAGTGTTATCTTAAAGACATTAATAATCCTTTAATGAGTCTGAAAAGATAATAAAAATAACATCTTTTATGTTTGGACTACTAATTAATTGCTTAAAACTTCTATTTGTAACTGACCTGAAATACTTTTAAATAGTGTGTTTTACTTGTATGGGATTAATTTGTTTTGTGGGTTTTTTTTGTTTAGGCTTTTTTCACTGGTTGTTTTTTGCTGCTGCTAGGTTTTGGCGTTTTCTAGAAAGTTTAAAATCATCTCATTTAAATTTCTTCTTGCTACCTCTTTCATATTCATGGTGCTGAAAAACAATCACACTGCCTTTTATAACAAGTTACTGGTTTAGTTGATAGGGCTCAAAATGTTAAGAGAAGCAACATCCATTAACAGGCCAGGCAGAACAGTATTATGTAATCGGGTACTCAAGGTCATCCATAGTTTTACTGTTATAAAAATCACAAAACACGTAAAGGAAAAGTTATTTTCTCCCATGTGCAAATTTCATACATATATATGTTGATAACACAACTGATTGTTTATTGCCACCAAAATGGGGCACATTGTGATACTGGATTATTTCTACTGGCTAATATTTTCACAAATAACACGTTTTGGTTTTGTAGTTTTACTTGAATTACCAAAGAGGTACCAAGTTGTTCACTTGGATGACTCACTTCACCAGATCATCTATGTAAAGGAATAGTCACCCCTAATTTCTTTTGTTATGGGACTTGGTAATCTCTTCTCTTCTCCATAGACAATTAGTTACACCTTCTGTTCTTTCAAATTTCCAAAGCATTTTTTTAATGGATTCTTTGTTACATGCCTGTGATGTTCTAAAAGATTAAAACACCCAACTCCAAGGAATCAAACAGGAAGTGAACAGATCTCTGCAGTGGTGCCTGACAGCCAAGCAGCACAGAATTACAACGGACACTTTTCGACTTACTGCAGTAGTTCAAGTCATAGAATGTTATTGATAGTGGTAAAGCAAATCCATGTAGATTTCATTTAATATTTGCCTTAAGAGGCAGTTTTCCTTTTACTTTTTCAAAAAGTAAAAAGCTATCTAATTTCTGAGATGGGGAAAAAACCAGCAGTTTTTAACAAAAGAATTATGGAAGTTATTTTAAATCAGCTTCATGGTTTCTACCTGTAATGTTGACATTAGTAATAATGAATGAATGTCACAAGTACCACAGCGCTTATGTCTGAAAAATGTATATTTTGTCACCTTCCATGAGAAAAAAAATTCAACAGAAATATAGTTTTACATTATGGACAACTTTTTTTCTCCATAACTTCTGGAGAAGTCTTGACTGGTATCAAGATTATAGTTTGGCATCTGAAATTCCAACACAGTGAAGCAATAAATAAAAGTAAATGAGGGTAACTGAAGCCCCCCTGGCTCTGCAAATATTGGAGACATGGTCCCAGTGGATGTACACACTGAGGGATTTATCAAGAGAAGAATGACAGTGCACCATTAGACACACACTACTCTGGTGAACACACAAGAAAGGCAGGCCCTGACAAATAACCTCCTACCCTGGCATCTGTCACTCAAAGTGCCATCCTCACCTCCCTCCCCTAGAGCCTCACACTCTTCTAGCCCTTTCCCATACATCTCTCCAACTTCCCCAAGTACTCTCCCTAAAGAAAGAGAGAAGCACCCAGAACTCCCAGAGTGAAGGGCACTTCACCTCTTCAGCTTGTCCAGCAACAAAGTAAAAGGCATTTTGATTCAGCATCCAAAAGCAACCTGGGACACCCTGCACAACAACAGCTGAACTTGAGAGATGACACCAGAAACACCCGTGAGAGGCAAGAGGCAAAGTGCTTGGGCAACAAAAGCAGATCCCGGTTGCCCAAAGCCTCCAGTACAAAACACAATCTTCCTAAGGGACACAAGTTATGAGCAAGTGTTTCCACAATGCCCTGGAAAGATCAGTGATGGCAAAGCCTGAGAAGACAAAAAAAAAAAAAAAA